>CAKNYM010045335.1:0-59106 GCA_932195095.1 Andricus curvator
TTCCATTTTTCACTTTTCCTTGGTGGCGGCGCTAAGTGGTCGGACCTTTTTTCCAAGGGTCCAAGATTTCCGTTCTGATTTTGGAATTCTGACTCCTAGATATTGTTGGTATGCACTCGTCTCCTTAGAATCTTCTTTCAAAAATTGTAATTCTCCATTAGAATTCAATTTAGATTCTATTTCATGTACTTCCAATTCTAAATTATTCATCTTCCTCATTTCTTCCCCTTCCATCCTTTGATTGATTTCCAAAAAATACAAAGAATCTGGCATGAATAGAAACAAAACTAGGAATATGATTGGAAGCATGAGAAGAATAAAATTCATTAGATTGTATGTGAAAAAAGCTCCTAAAACGTTGATAAAGAGAAATCCAATTGCGATTGAAAGTCGAATTAGGACTAGGAAAATTCCTCTATTATTTTTGTTCCCAATTTCTGAAATGTAGATTGTTAGGGCACATATGCCTCCTCCATATCCAGTTCCTCCGATGAGTCTTGCTATGTAGAGAGTGATGTGGCTCTTTGCTAAAATTATTAAAAGCCATGATGTGATTTGTGGCAGCGAAAATAATGTTAAAGTCCATTTTCGACCAATTCGATCAACGAAAAGAGGATTTATAACGAAGCCGATTAAAAATCCTAAAGAGTAGAGAGAGGCTATCCAGGAACTTTGATCCTTGGTGATGAGAATTTCTGATTTTTCACTTTCCAGGTAAGGGATTGCTGACGATGACCAGGCTGTGATGGCACCATACCCTACCGCTGTTATTGAACCTGTGATGAAAAAATTATTAAAACATTTACTTAAAAAAACTCATTTTAAAAGTTTAACTCAAACAAATGCCACACTTAAAATTTTTACATGTATTTTTAAAGAAATATTGGCTTAGTATTGAAATACTATCCTTCTCAAGAACGTTTAGTCCTTGATATGTATTTTTTGATGAAGCTAGATGCCTTACATTTTGTAGATCAGAGTCACTGAAACAAAAGTTTGGTACTCGTGGAATAAAAAGCAGATATCCTTGCAAAAATTGGGATAGCAACCATACTGCAGAGCTTCGTATGCTTCGCCTAAGTATGCTATTGAAAAGTGGCTCTTGGAGGAACGGGCGAGGTATTGGAAGATTGGTAAAGGTATGATACGCTCTAAGAAGTTTATCAAAGAACCATGTTTAGGAAAGTCTAAGAAGCTCCTGAACATGGAAAGAAAGCAGGTGAAAATAGTGGCTGAAATTCTCACGAAGCACCTGCCTAACATGAAGATCGATAGCGACCCTCGATGTCAAAAGTGTGGCTTCCGTGAGGAGACAGCACATTATATCCTCTGCGACTGTGATCTTCTAGTAAGCCTCTAAGTGAAACATTTTGAATATCATTTCTGTGAACCAGATAATTTTGTAGACATCTCCTATACAATAGGTTACATTAGATAACCTTAGCGCTCTGGGACTTAGATGACCCTGCCCATTTGCAATAATAATAATGATCCCCTAAATGTTCAAGCAAGGAAATCGACATTTCATACTAATCAAGAACATGCGAGATGTATTCTTTGAACTATTGGGACCGGAAACACATTATCAATAGATTTGGGAAACATATCCTAGCAGTCTAAGACGTTGCATTTATTTTAGGGGTTGTTTTAACATCCCATACCTCCTCAATGGGACGCGTAACTCGACTACTACTTACAATGGGAAATTAATTTTCCCTGCCCAAGGAGAAGGCCAGTTCGACGACACGGAAGCCACAGGGAGGACGACCCTGTTGGGCAAGAGTTTGTGGTTAGTAGGATCAACGTATCAGCGTCCATTCGACTAAGCAGCGAAAATCGGGTGGCTTTCGATTCCCAAAACAGATCTCTAAGTCAAGACGTGAACTTCCGTATTGAGGGCTGAATGTTACCAGGCCTGAGCTCTACGAGTGGGGCTCTGTAAAAATTGACCAAATATTTTCCTAGCTACTGGTTGGAACAAAATAAGTTCTTTCCCAAATCAAAAATAAAGTACACAGGAGAAGTCAGCAACGAACCTTCTGGAAAAAGCATGTTCTCCTGAGAAGATGGAAATTACCGAAGAAGCCTTAAAGCATACTTCGGAATCTCTAAGTAGGGAGCCATCTGGGTGTAACCCTGGCATGTTAGGAGGTAGGGACTTGGGTGGACCTACGTGCGAGGCTGATGCCGGGAGGTCAAACCAAACGGTAAAAATACCACGAGTTAAATTGTTGAGAGCTGCTAGAAAGAGATTCAGATGCCAATTTATAAATAAATCGGATGCAATAACTAGCAAAATGAGGACTCCAAAGAGACCCCATTCTGATAGCAGCACACCGCATGGAAACAGGGAGCGGAAGAAGATGCGGCTGAGAGGTCCAACAGTCTCTTATAGTTCGGCCCTTCAAAGTCTCCTGAAAGTGGTAATTGTCGTCGAGGGGTTCCCAATAACCAAACTTGATGACGACCAGGTCAAGGCAAGTGCAACGGCATTAGAAGAGAAAATCGATGGGGTGCAACCTGAAGAAGTGGTTCCAAGATCTTAAGATTGCCGCTTCAAAAATGACACTCTTATCGTCATCTGTTCAGAAGAAGTATCAAGGTGATCGACAGCAAAGGTCTCCCAAGGTCAGTAAAGCTACTGGCTTGGATTCTTATATATTCTTGCGGAATCGACAGCAGTAATTAAGAAGATAATAGTCCAAAATCTGACCTTGAAAACAGGAGGATGGAAGGTTATTGATGTCAAGGCGGGTAGTCAAGCTATCCAACTTGTAATAACTCCAGAGCCAGGAGTGGTCGAGAGTCTCAAGAAGATGGACTGCAGGCCTCACTATGGGCTGAACAGTATCAAAATGAAGATCCTACCAAAAACGAAAGTTACACCCGAATAAAGAGCTCCAGTTCTGTTTTCGGAAGATGTGAAGGAGACGACTGGAAGTTGAATGGAAGTTGAAATGGACACTAGACGTATCCATTCTAGTCTGGATTTCATGCAAATTAATCTTTACCACGCTAAAGGAGCGTCTGCTTTTTTAAGCATACGTTTGACAGCAGAACAAACGGCTTTTGCCATAATACAAGAACCTTGGTCTTATAAGGCGAAATTTAGAGGATTAGGTAACAAAAGCAGATCAGTCATTCATGATAGTTCCGTAGAAAGACCTAGGGCAGCACTTTATGTCAGCTTTCATATTAACTTTATTGTGTTACCAAGGATTTTTTCTAGAGACTTGGTGGTAATAAAGATCAAGCATCATTTAGGATGCAGGCGCCAACCTATGGTGATTTGCTGAGCGTTTCAACCATTTGATTCCTAGGACCTACCATCATCTGAGGAGTGGAGAACTCTGGTGGACTACTGCTGCATCAGAGGATAAGCATTTCTCTTGGGATGTGATGCTAACGCACACCCTTCGACTTGGGGTAGTAAGGACACCAACAACAGGGGTTAGTTTTTATTAGGATACCTCTTAACTACTGATTTAACTTTATTGAATCAGGGTAATACACCTACCTTCGTGATATCTAGATGTCACGAGGTAATTGATTTGACCTTAAGTTTGATAAGTATTAGCGAAGGCTTTATGGGATGGCATGTATCGTTCGATTAGTCCCTAGTAGATCATAGACAGATATGCTTCTCCTTGACAGCCGATAGATCTGAGGCTCAAAGGTATAGGAACCGTAAAGCAACTGACTGGGGTACTTGCAGGCAGGACCTCAGCGGTTTGCTGGGCGCTATACTAAGCAGAAACAAGTTTATTGAGCAAATAGAATTTGCTGTCGACATACTATAAAAAGGTATGAGCAAAGCTTATTATGAAAATTGTCCTCTTTGTATTAAGAAAACAGGCAGGGATGTACCCTGGTAGAATCCTAGACTTGAATTCCTGAAAAAGAATACTCGACGCCTTTTTAACAGGGCTAAAAATAATGGGAATTGGGACTTGCGCAGGGCAACGTTAGCAAGATATGATAATGCGTGTTGTCAGGGAATCGAAAATATACTGAAATTGCTAGACTTAAAAGAACCTTAAGGGGTAACTCATCATGTCAACTGAGGGAATTAATATTGCTTTCGAGCGAAATGGTTCAGACGACTAATGATATCCTAGAACATCTAATGAGGATACACTTCACAGGTACGAAGTTGGATTATACAAATGAGGGGCTGGTCCAAGAGTTATAACCCTCAGGAGGACTAACTTTCAGAGACAGAATGGAAGATTGGAAAGTAGCTAATCGTACTGTTACGCATTCAAAAATTAGATGGGTAGTTGAACAATTCAAACTGTTTAAAGCTGCAGGAGATGATCAAATATTCCCTGAATTAATTCAAGAAGGATTTCAGCATCTTTCGGCCATGCTTAGCAATGGAATACACCATGGTTGAATGAAGGAAGTTTAAGGCAATCTTCATTCTAAAGCTGGGTAATGATACCTACTATGAGGCAAAATTTTCACGAATTTTTTTAAATTTGTCATGTATACGTCCAAATTGCTAGTGGATAACCTCTCTTCAATTTTTAATCATAAGAGCAGCAATACATTATTATTTAAATGATTGAAAACATCAAAGTATCTTGCAAATTTATAACAGAATTTTATTAAATATTTAAAATCTTGACTTGATTAACAAACTACTATCTTACTTCTAAGTGGAAAAAGTTTGATTAAATGTTTTGTTATACCTTACCTGTAGCAGTAGCTGCATATTGTAATAAATTTGTATTCCCAGACATTTTCTCGTTTCAACTTTTTTTCGATGACCAAAAAAACTTAGCTAAAAAATTTGACTTTTTACTTAAAATATTTCATTGTGGGATCCCACTTTCCACTTGCCTATTGATATTAGATATGATTCTAAAAAGTAATCGCTATCTTTCTTATCGTTCTTATCAATCAGTATTTTATCTAACAGATGCAAAGATAATAATTGCTACCATTTATTAAATATTACACACATATGTGTGAATAAGAAGTCAACAAATAGAATTAGGAGATGAAAAAAAACTCACATTTAATTTATTTTCAGAATGAAAAATCACGTGAGTTAAAAAATCATTTCAAGGGCGAAAAAACTTATTTCCAAAGATCGAAATTTTGTTGAAAGCTTTCGCCTTGTGCAATAGTTTCAGACTTCAGGTCTCACATTCAAACTTACCATATATATTAAAATACTCAAGACCTAATCCAATTAGTCCACGATTTATTAATTAAGTCTTCAATAATTTACAAAATATAAAGAAAAACTTTCCTGAAATAAATTAAACTGAAACACTTTTTTCCCTTCCACTATAAAGATCTTGAATTCCAGGAAAAAATCTCTTTACCTACAAAGATTCCTGTATTTCCTCCAAAGTTTTTCCCTTACTTTCAGGAGCCATGAAATAAACAACAACAGTCCCAACAGCACAGCAGATTCCAAAAATCCAAAAAGCCCAATCCATTCCCGTAATTTCAATAATTTTCTGAAATTCTAATATGGATATAAATGAAACTGCCATAAACACTAGTTTAATTACTGTCACTGCCACACTTTTAACATCATCTGTGAATAGTTCTCCTTGATAAATGTAGAAAATATTACAAGATCCGGCGCCAATTGAAAAATCATACACGGTGAGGAAAAAAATTGGCACCCATCCGAAATAAGAAACATCCACCTCATTTTTATCTAAACAGAAGAAAAATCCCACAATTCCCAGGGAAATTGAAGAAATCATTCCAGAATATAATAAAAAAGTTCTTCTGTTGACACTTTCCACTATGTGAGTGGTTATCAGACAAGCAAATACACTTATAAGTGTTAACAAAACCGTTCCTTTTTTTGGATCTATAACCGCTCCATTATGAGTGAGTATTTTTTGACCATAAGATGATATAACTAAGTATCCTGAGAATGCAATAGTAAATCCTAAAAAGATGACAATTGCCAAGGCTTTACGATTTTTTGGATTTCCCATCAATTTCCACAACCGCGATTCCCGGAGATTAACACTGTTCTTTCCAAGCGTCCAAGATCCTGGTTCTGATTTTGGAATTCTGAGTACTAAATATTGTTGGTATGAACTCCCCTTCTTAGAATCTTCTTTCAAAAATTGGGATTCTCCATTGGAACTTAATCTTGATTCGCTTTCATTTTCTTCCAATCCTGGAGAATGCATCATTCTCATTTCTTTCCCTTCCAGTCTTTTATTGATTTACAAAAAATACGAAGAATCTGGCATGAATGAAAACAAAACCAGGAAGGTGATTGGAAGCAGGAGAAGAATAAAATTCATTTGATTGTATGTAAAAAAAGCTCCTAAAACGTTGATAAAGAGAAATCCAATTGCGATTGAAAGTCGAATTAGGACTAGGAAAATTCCTCTATTATTTTTGTTCCCAATTTCTGAAATGTAGATTGTTAGGGCACATATGCCTCCTCCATATCCAGTTCCTCCGATGAGTCTTGCTATGTAGAGAGTGATGTGGCTCTTTGCTAAAATTATTAAAAGCCATGATGTGATTTGTGGCAGCGAAAATAATGTTAAAGTCCATTTTCGGCCAATTCGATCAACGAAAAGAGGATTTAGAACGAAGCCGATTAAATATCCTAAAGAGTAGAGAGAGGCTATCCAGGAACTTTGATCCTTGGTGATGAGAATTTCTGATTTTTCACTTTCAAGCTGAGGTATTGCTGCCGATGACCAGGCTGCGATGGTACCATACCCTGCCGCTGTTATTAAACCTGTGACGAAAAATTTATTGAAAAATTTACTTTGAAAAAGTTATTTCAAAAGGTTCCCGCACCAAATGTACAGAAAATAGCTTCTAGTCAATATGTCAAATTATAATTATTTTTTGCAATTTGAAACCTGCAGATCAATAATTTGAAAGAAAATTATATTCTATTATTGAAATGTTATATTTTTCAAAAACTTTCAGTTAGATTTGGCTAGATGCCTCGTATTTTGTAGATCTCGACACATTTACGATTTTTGGATACATGATGCTTGGAGGTTGTTTTCACATACTCTAAAAATTCAGGCAAGGAAATTGACATTTCCTCAAAACCAAAACCGTGGGTTATCTTTTGCTTAAACTATTGAGAACCTAGGAAACATATCCAAACAGTCGAAATCGTTACATTATAATTTAAGTGTATATAATCGGCATTTCTTAACAATCGAAATCACAAGAGATTTTTTGTTCAAACTATCGTACGAAACAACTTCAAGATTTCAGATTAAACCACATTTATTCATTGGTAATGAAATAATTATTAAGAACGCGGAGATACAAGTGACAGGACACCAGGAATCGCAGCAGCCCAGGGAACGTAGTCTAAACATCCCAACATCCTGTCATCGTGATACTACGCCGTTTACACTCGGCCATCCTGACTTTGGAAAGATACTTCGAAAATAGGTCAAGGTCAACATCGCCAGTGGATGAAGGACTGCAATACAAACCAATTTTCACTTTGAATTGCTTTTATTACGCTTCTTCGCTGATAACTACGCTCCCTTGGTCGTAGTCTATCACTTCCACATAGGTATTTGCGCTACCCGAGCCTTAGTCTAATTTCAGGATGCCTTGATAATTACGCGCTCGAAGTCGTGACCTACACTACATCAAGTATCATCGTAAATTTCGCAGCTATTCATAAGTAAACCTACGGAACTGTCACTCATTAAAACTTACGATGCCTTACGTTTCGAAAATGCAAATGATAATTCTGATCCAGTTTCAGTTGAAGAAAATTATGATGACAATTTGTTTGATATCGATATGAATTTAGATTTTAATTCATCCAAAGATGCAGGAATCGATAATGAATATAAAAAGAAAGCTGTCGAATATTGGAAGTCGGCGAAAAACGCAAATTGACATTTGACACAGTTCAGCGTAGGTTCAAACGATTAAAGTCAAAGCAAAAATTATATCGATGGGAAGAACAAGTCGCAAGTGATGCAACTCGAGCCGAAAAACTTCAGAAAATATCTGAATATACCTTGAATCAGTTTCACGAGTTTAAAAAAAACACAGAATTGTTTCCAGAAAAATAAACAAATTTGTGACACAAAGATTGATTCTCGATAGAGGAAAACTGGAAAGAGAAGCCAATGAATTTGTTAAAAAAGTGCAAAATAACGTTTCATTAGTTGGGGAAGAGAACCTTTTAAAATCTGATCAATCAGGTTTTATTCTAGAGATGCACACGGGACAAACTCCGTCATCTAAAGGGCAGGAAACAGTTGAAGCATTGGCACAGTCAATAAATTCTATCACTCAAAGCTACACTATACAACCGCTGATCACTGCAAGTGGCGTTTTGCTATCACCCTTGTTGATCGTATTACAAGAAAAAGATGGGAAATTCGGCCTTCGAGTACAACAAAATCTGATCAAGTCTGACAATGTCCTCGTGTTAGCTTCAAAATCAGGAATGCTGACCTCTGGCCTAGTGAGAACATGACTTCAAGAAGTCTTTCTCCCATCATGCAGCGAAAAGAGTGTTCTTTTGGTAGATTCATGGAGTGGTCAAAATGAGAAAACATTCAAACCAATCGTGGACTCAAGGGAATATTTGAAAATTTACACTATTCCCGCAGGAACAACAGAAAAGATTCAACCGCTTGATGTCTTCTTCTTCAGGCCTTGGAAAAACTTTATCAGAAACTTGACTGACATAGTGGTCCTTTATAATCACGATATAAATTTACACCACCGCAATAATATCATCAAGCTCCAATCTCTGATCCATAATCAGTTCTCGTCCCCTCAATTCAGAAATCTCATCAAGTACGCTTGGTTCAAAAGTGACTACTTGCAAGAGAGACCACTCGAGTTTAAGAATTCAGTGCATTACTGCTTCAAAAATTGTACGCCAATGTGCAACGTATGCAGTGAAGCAGCCGTGATAAGGTGTTCACCCTCCTTTTCTAAACACCATAACCTTGGACTTTTCCGCATTCAGTTCTAACCTGTTCTTATCCAGGTATCTTCTCAACCTCTTTATCCTTTCCTTTAAGGCCTCCTCGCTTTTTGCCAACAAAACTATGTCATCTGCATACGCTTGTGACCAAATTCTAACCCCTCCTATCCTGACTCCTCCCACCACTCCGGCCTCCAGCTTACTTTCCATATCCGCAATTAAAATGGCAAAAACCCTTGGGCTAAGCGGACACCCTTGTCTTAACCCCCTATCCATTCAGAATCCCTCTGAAATCCCCTGCCCACCTCTTACCTTATCTTTGGTCTCTTCATATATCTCCCTTACCCTCTCGATCAGGCCTCTCTCCACTCCCCTATCCTCCATCGCCTCCCACAACCTCCCCATATCCACCGACGGAAACGCGCCTTTTAGATCCACAAAAAACGCGTACCACGTGCTGCAAAACGTAGATATTGTCGATAGTACTCCTACCTGCCCTAAAGCACGCCTGCGTCTCCGGCAATATTCCTTTCCCCTCGACATCCTTCCGCAGCCTCTACGCCACCACCATCGCGTATACTTTATACGCCGTATTCATTAGCGTAATCCCTCTATAATTTTCCTGCCTATCCTTATTTCCTTTTTTGTACAGAGGCACTATTAATCCTTCTCTCCACCCTCGCGGGAATCCCTCCCCCCTCCATACTTTCTTCACTACCTTCCTTCAGCCGCTCCCTAACCTCTTGCGTACTAAACAGCCATGCTTCGTTCTCTATCCCATCCAGCCCTGCTGATTTTGACCTTCTTAACTTCCTTATCTGTTTCTCTATCTCCTCGTCATTCAACTCCTGAATCTCTGCCTTCCCCGTTCTTCTACTCCCATCATCTCTCTTCCTTGAATCCGAGCCCTGAAATGAGTCCTCAAAAAACTGCCACTCCTCACTCCCTATCTTCTCGCTTATCCCTACCCTACGCTTCCTAAACCTATTTATTATCTTCCAGACGTCCCACTTTGTCTTAACATTTCCTAACTCCTCCTCCAGCTCTTTCTCCTTTTCCTGTTCGTTCTTCTTACACATTAATCCAAACCCCTTCCTCATTTTTACGTACTCCTCCCTTTTCGCAGTACCCTCTTTCCACTTCTTATACTTCCTCTTCACCTTCCTTTTCATCTTTTTACATTCCCTATCCACGACGGCTTCACCATTCCTTTCTTCTTCTTCTTTCTTAATACCTTCTTTTGCGCACACCCTTCCACCTTCTCTTTCAGATCCTCCCATATCTCTTCCACCGACTCCCCTTCAAAGCGTACCTTTCATAACTGCTCCTGATACTTCTCGATCGCCTCCCTCGCCCAGGTCACCCTCTCCCCTATCGATACTTCTTCCTCAGCTTGCCTTCCGCCACCCTCTCCTCTTATCCAAAGTCTTAATGGCTGATGGTCTGATTCCACCCTCCCCTCTACTGCGAATTTGTCCATCTCCTCCCATCCTTGCATATTCATGACCACATAGTCTATCACCGATACCCCCACCTTACTTAAATATGTGTATTCTCCCTCTTCGTCCCCAGTTGCCATACCATTCGCCACCGACCAGCCTCTATCCTCCATCCAGTCCCTTAGAATCTCCCCCTCCTTATTTATTGTCTTATCCTTCGATTTCCTTTCGAAGCTCTCCCCTTCCCTGTAAAGTCTTCCTTCCCTCCCCATCCTAGCATTAAAGTCCCCACCCAGTACCACCATACCCTCCTCTCTTTCGCTTAGCAAGTTTTCCACCCTTTCTTGAATTATTTCCATCCCCTCCTTATTGTACACTGTCATAAACTTACACGTTACCCCTCCTATCCTTACTTCCCTCATTTGCACTCCCTCCCCCTCTTCCTCTCCATGAAATTTTTCCTCTAATCCATCTCTAACCCCCGTTATAATTCCCCCACTGGCCCTTCCTTTCTTCTTCACTCTGATCGCCCCCTTGTCCCCACCTGTACCCCCTTGGCAGCTTTGGTTCTATTCTATCCCATTCCTTTCTTTCGACTCACGTCTCCACCAGTCTCACAACATCAAATTCCTGGATATACCTCCAGAACTCCTCATCCTTCTTCTTTACCCCTGCTACGTTCCAGTAAAGCACCTTCACCACTCCTCTACCCTGCATTACCCCCACCCCCCTACTTCCTACAAAACAAATTCCCCTGCACTTCCTTCAACACCTCTTTCTCCTCGTCCCACACCCACGTCTTCTCGTCTATTTTTATTTTACGATATCCTACCTTCGCCGATCTCCCTTCACTCCTCTCCCTCCTAGCCTTGTCGTACAGCATTCTCTGCACATCCCTTTCCTTTCTCGTCAAATCGTGATCGACGAAAACTTCCTCATCCTTTATCCTATTCTTATTTCGCATTACCCCCAACTTTTCTTCCCAACTCTCCGACTCCAAAACCGCCACTTCCTTCTCCTTTCTCCCCTCCAACTTAATTTTCCCTACCCTGTCTTTAACCCACCCTATGCTCTGTAGCAGCGCTTTCACGCCCTCCCTTTCTTCTCCGCTCTTTAGCTTCCACCCTCTTATCACGATATTATTTCTCCTGTCTTCCTTCTCTTTTCTCTCCATTCTCAACTTTATTGCCCTTATCCTTTCCCTATCCGCCCTCTTCTCCTTTTCATTTCTACGCTCTCCCGCTTTCTCTTCTATCATATTCTCTACCCTCACCCGAATACCCCCAATCTCACTCCCCTCCCCCTGTCTCCTACTTACATTTCCGTCCTGTCCTCCACCTTCTCAAGGCTTTTTTCCGTCGTTTCCTTCCACGCCATAATCTCCTCTTCCATCTGCTTTATTTCAACTTCTTTTTCTTCCCTTCCCCTCTCTAACCCTTCTACTCTCTCCCTCAGCTCTTTCACCTCCTTTTCCCATTTTGCATCTCTAATTCTCAAGTCCTCCCTCATGCCTTCCATCTGCTCCTTAGTCCCCCTTACGTCCTCCCTCAGCCCCCTGATCTCGCCTACTAGCATCCCGAGAGCCTCCTCCTAATCCCCCTCCATTTTTCGGGGGGGGGGGGGGGGCCCAAACGTTTTACCGCTCTTTTTAAACGGGCTCTCAACCTCGCTCTTCTCCGGACTCCCCTGGCTGTCTCTCTTCCTTTTCAAGAGATCCTCCCCGTCACTTGCACTCGACGCTCTCTCCCTTACCTTCTCGCTTCCTTTGTTCGCACCGTTCCGATTTCTCCCTCTCCCGACTCGCCGCTCGACACCGGACCACGCACTGTTGGTCGTCGTGGCCTGTGGAAAATTTCCTTCCCGTCAATTTCACTAGCAGCATTGCAAGCACTGTCACTGCTCACCTCCCGCTCCACCGCTGGTAACTGGGACCTATCCATCAGTACCTTCCGCAGCCGACAGATGTCTCTGCAAAATCACCGCAAAATTTTCCCTTTTTCTATTCCTCACAGCCCCTGCAGACACCTCTTTCTCTCCCTTAACATCCCCTACCTCTGCGAGACCCACCCTTGACCCCTCGAAGGCCCAAGACTCCCGACCACAAACTCCCCCGACTTCTTGCCAAACTAACCTCACTTTCTCTTTCTACCTAAATCCCACCTGACACCTACGCTGAAACTTACTTTGTATCTTCCCAATTCACCCCAAACCACCCTACTCACCTCCTAGGCTTCCACCCTCACACTCCACTCACAACTTCCACACAAATTCTCTAAAATCCTCTCACCACCTGTCACTGAACACGTTCTCACTACTAGATTTCAGATGAAATCACATTTATTCATTGTTTGTAAAATATTAATTAAGAACACGGAGATATAAGTGGTTCACGATGCAGGACACCAGAAATCATAACGCCCCAGAGAATGTAGTCTCAACATCCCGTCATCGTCATAATACGCCAATCACACTATGTTTATTGTGAATGGATATCTGATCCCAGTATTTCAAACAAAAAATCTCTTGTGGGTTTGATTGTGAGGAAACGTCGATTACCTTGCTCTAATCTTTAAAATATATTCAAAAACCGTTAAAATAAATTCAAAGACTTTTTCTGTTTGGGAATATTTTTCATATTTGTTGGAAAGTGATTTCCGACCCTAGTACATTAATCAAAGAATCTCCTGCGATTTTGGTTGTTAGGAAATGTTGATTTCCTTACTTAAATCCTTAAGGGAATGTTTAGAGGATGTTAAAACTACCCCTAATCATATTGTATATACAAATTAATGATTCCTTAAGTTCACGGGTACAAAATTACTGTTTCAGTGGATCTGATCTACAAGGTATGAGACATCTAGCCAATACTAAGCAAAATTTTTTGAGAAGGATAATATCTCAATAATAGACGAATTGTTCTATTGAAATACATGTAAAAATTGGAAGTTTGGCAATTGGTTGAGTGAAAACTGCCCATCTTCCTAATAATTTTATTTCGTATTATTGACCTGCAGGTTCCAAACTGCAAAAGAAAATTATAATTCGACATTTTGACTAGAAGCCATTTTCTGTACATTAAGTGTTGGTTTCTTTATTTGAAAAAAAAAACATTTAAAAAGAAAGGATACACTACCATAGGAAGCTATTTACACGGCTAGCGCGAACGGTACTAAAAATCACTGATGACTTTGATACATGGTAACTTTTTTTTTAATAAAGCTGGGCATTTTTGAAAATATTTCAAACATTACAAACTTTGTTTTTTTATTAAACTTTTCAAACTATTCGAACAATTTTTTAAAACATTTTTTTTAAACAATAGAAAGCTTATGAAATTCTACGTCGAATGATTCCTAGTAGAGATATTTCTAACTTTTCGAAGAGAATATATATCACATAAGAAGTTTGTAAAAATAATTTGAAGGATTTTTTTAATTTCATAATTTTTTAAGATTATTTTTTAAATGTTATAGTGTCATGATCTAGGGAAGTTACATTAAACATTTGAAATTTTCAGCACGCAATTTTTAAAATCTTATCTTTAATTTAAGCTGTCAATATTATTAGGTGACCTTTGCGAAAGCATACACAAAATAATTTGTTTTGAAAATTTAGTGTCAAAAATGTATGAACAGAAACTTGTTATTGAAAAATTGTCTTGTTTTTCATTTCTGTGGGAATTATTACTACTGAATTCAGATGTTTATACATGTTCATCAATTATTTTTAATCTTTACATTCTCTTAAATTTTCTCAGGAGTTCCTAAAAATTAACTTGAATTTAAAATTAACCTTAGTTTTTTTTAATTGTCTTCGAATAGTTTTAAACTCTTTCAATTATTTTGAATTCCGTTTAATTATTTAGAGTTTAGTTAAATTTGCAAGTATTTAACTGATGCATTCTTTGAATTTATTGGATCCTCTGATAACTGAGAAAATTTTCCTGAGTTTACTTAAATTTGTTTCAATTTCTTTGAATTTTTTCAAATGCACTTAAATTGGTATGAATTTACTTAAAATTTGCAGAATTCATTTGATTACTTGAATAACTTGAAATCTTTTAAACTTTCTTCAATTCATCTCAAGACACTTGCTTTTTTTAATTTGTTGGATTAGTTTAACCTTAATTCTTCAGAATTCGCTTTATTTCTGTTAAATCTCTTCGACTTTTTTAAAATGCATCTTAAATTTTCTAAATTTCTTTAAGCTCTTCAGAATTCAGTTCAATTCAACTGCATTCAATTGATTTTTTTTTACTTTTTTGGGTTATTTCGAATTCCCTTAAATTCTATTAAACGGAATTCACATCTATTCTTTTGAATTTTTCTAAAATCCTCCAGAATTTACTTCAAGTTTGTTAAATTCCTTGGATTATTATAAATTTACTTGAAATCTTAAAAAAAATTAATTCTTCTGATGGTAAATCAGATACACTTAAGATATTCAGAATTTAAGTTTTTTAAAATTCACTTGCAATTTTTCACATTCGTTGAATTAATTTGATTATCAAACTACTGTCTTCCTTCTTAGTGAAAAAAAGTTTAATTCATTCTATTTTTATACCTTACCTGTGACAACAGCTGCATATTGTAATAAATTTGTATTCCTAGACATTGTCTCGTCGTCACTTTTTTCGATGACTGAATAAATGTAGCTAAAAAATTTGACTTTTTATTTAACAATTATATTTTATTGTGAGATCCCACTTTCCACTTGCCTATCGATATTATATATGATTCTAAAAAGTAATCGCTATCTTTCTTGTCGTTCTTATCAATAATTATTTTATCTATCAGAAGCAATGATGTTTGCTACCATTGATTAAATATTGCATACAGATACATGCATGGGAAGTCAAGAAATAAAATTAGCGGAGGAATAAAAAACTGACATTTCATTTATGTTCGAAATTAAATTTTGAAATTTTGAAAAAAAATTCAAAATTTCAAAATGGCGTTATGGCGTCAACATGTGATTTTTGTATCGCTATTTGGTTCTCCTTAACTTGACTAGTCCTAAATTGTTTTATGATTTGGAGTGTGCGAGTTCACTAGTGCTTATGCAGTTGTTCCTGGATTTGAAGAAAATTTTTTGGTCATTGGTGTGGTTTGTGCATGATTGGTGATTTTCTATACTGGCCTAAGCATCGGTATGGGAATATGGCGAAACTTTCATCGATCTAGTGTCTCTAAAGTTACTGCTTTATTCGTGAACATTGATCAGAATATCTTTGTATCATCATTACCAACAATTCAGATACTTATTTTGCTCAATTATTTAAATTGCGCAAACCAATGATTTATTGAATATTTTTCTAAGTGAATATGTTTTATTTTTTCATTCAAATTGTAGCGTAATTTACGCTTGGTATATTATGTGAGTGACGTATTCATTGGCACCTGATATCTCTATGTTTCTGGTCGTGCGTGTGTGCTGTTGATGCGAGCTATCCGTGTTATCACATGGTCTGAGCTTGTATTGTTGTCATATACTGTGGATACTTAAATTGACATTATACAATATCTGACTTGACTGATATCATGTCGGACAGGACTTGTAGCCAGTGTAATTCAAAAATAATTGAAGATGCTTCCTCCTGTCAGTATGGAAATTTTTATCACCCTGGATGTCTTAAGCTTGCAATTAGTTCAACTACTGGTAAAAGAAAGTGTTGTGGATTCAAACCCCCTAAAATATCTGCGTCTCCCAACCCACCTCTGGGAATTACTATTGAAGATGTCAACAAGATTATGCAGGAGCATTATTCAAACTCAAAAAAAGAATCTGAAGGTTTCATCTCCTCTAAACTTGAATTAGTGCACTCTGAGATTAGCCAGGTATCGTCTAAATTGGACAGTTATTCTGGCAAATTAAATGATGCCTTAGAAAGAATCGATTCTTTAGAAATTCAAATGCACGAGATTCAACAATCTGAGACATCTAGACTTGAGATTGACAAAGTCGCAATGGAAAGCTTGATCTCTTCCCAATGTACAGCTGAAATCTCGGATAGGATATTTCGAAAATCCAACCTCATTCTTTTTGGTTGTCCGGAGTCAGTACATAATGGTAAGATAAATAATCCGGAAGCTCTGAAATTACATTTGGATAAAGTTAATAATTATCTGAATTCTATTTTAAGTACACATGATCCAAATGACATTAAGATATGTAAATAGAATTGGTATGAATGTACAGAGCTCTGGACCTCCTCGCCCAATCCGAATCCGTTTCACCAACGAATTACGGCCATCGGAGATTCTACGATCTCACAGAATGAAAGTACGTTCTCGTCAGTCTACGCTACCTCTTTTGCAACCTCATTCGAATTCTCCAGCGCAAGACACAGCAACGGTGATGTCTCTTTCTCAGGACTGCACTCTGCTTCAGAGAACTCGTGACAAAGAGCTTCGCGGGATCTTGAAGGAACGCCGAGACAGAGGAGAAGTAGATATTATGATCAGGGAGGTACGTGGGGAACTCAAATTGTGAGTATGAAGAAGATACCATTATAAATAACAACCTCCACCCTTTCAACAACTCAACTATAATTTCTGGTAAGAGTGATAAGACTTTCAATTGTTCGCATAGTAACAATCTCGATTTATTAAATGAGATCATTATTTACCACCAAAATGTCAGAGGCCTTAATACTAAAATCCATTTGTTAACTTCGAATCCTGAACTGACTGAATTTGACTTCATTGTTTTTACTGAAACCTGGCTGAAAGGAAATGTTAATAATTCAGAACTCTTCGACATGGATGTGTTCAATGTTTATCAAGATGACAGAGTTGATACAAGGGGTGGTGGTGTTTTAGTGGCAATTAAATCTGTTTTCACCTCTGGCAATTTAAATACTACTTCAATTATTAATGCTTCACCTAAAGTTAATGCTGTTGCGGTTAAAATAAATTATGATAACTCAACGTTAATTTTGATTGCCACTTATATTCCACCTAACGTATCTGCTAACGAACTTGAACATTTCTTTGACGCCCTTTCGTCTTTCTCTGTTATCTGGGCAAATAAAATTTTGATTATAGGTGACTTTAATATACCCAAGTTAATTAACTTCATCAATGACGGTATGATTGATACTAAGTCGTTTATTCTGCATAATTTCCTTGAATTCCACCAGTTAAAACAATATAATAATATAAATAACTTTAATGAGCGTTATCTAGACCTAGTTATTTCGTCATTCCCATGTGAAGTACTGACGGATGTGCTCCCCATTCTGCCTCTCGATAAACATCACCCTTTATTGATTATTAAATTTGAAGCTACAATACCATCCTTACCTTTGAATAATAAATTTAATATTAATCCGATTTCAAAAAGATTTAAATTTAAAAATTGTAATTATCAGAACCTTAGAATTCACTTAAGAGCTGCAGAGTGGTCATTATTAGATTGTCATGATAATTGTAATGAAGCTGTTGAACAATTTCATAGAATAATATATAATTTACTTGATGAGTTAGTAGGCATGACTTCAATCAATGTAACTAAATCTAAATATCCTCACTGGTATACTAAAGAAATCATATGTCAAATAAATGGTCAGGAAAAAGCTAGAGCTGAGCACAAGAGAACAGGCAGTATGTTTCACTCAGAAAATTTCGTACGATTAAGGAAAGAAGTCAAAAAAGACTCTGGAAGAGCCTATGCTAATTATCTAGATAGTGTTGAAAGTGATATAAATAATTCTTCGTCAAATATTTGGTCTCATATGAATAATCTCAAAAAAGTCTCTAGAATACCTGGTATAATGTTTTGGGAAACAACAGAGATCAACAAACCCCAGGAAATAGTTGACTCATTTGCTAACTTCTTTGTTAAGGTTTATAAACCTAGTTTGGGTAAACCAGAAGGAATCTCTGGAAATTCTCAGAATTTATTAGGTGATGTATTCAGGATCTTAGAAGATCAAGTATTAAAAAAGTTAAAGTTGATGAATAATAAATTTACTTCTGGACCTGATAGAATACCCAGTTGTATGCTCAAAGAATGTGCTGATGAGTTAGCGGAACCACTTTGTTTTATCTTTAATTTATCTCTTTTCAATGGGGTATTCCCTGATATTTGGAAGTTCTCTAGAATTTGCCCAGTATTCAAAAAAGGGGATAAATCAAATATCGCAAACTATCGCCCAATCGCACTCGTTAGTAATTTCTCCAAAGTTTTTGAAAAGATTTTGACTGAATTTTTGTGGACTCATTTGGCGCCTGTCCTCTCGCCTGCTCAGCATGGCTTTGTTCCAAACCGATCAACTATATCTAATTTGACAACATTCGTCCAACAAGTTGAAACTTGTTTATTGAAACATAGACAAGTTGATGTTATCTATACTGATATCTCAAAAGCTTTCGACTGTATTGATCACTGCATTATTATAAATAAGCTTCAAAGTTTAGGCGTTCCTAATAAGATACTTAGGCTCATTTTTTCGTATTTAAATAATCGTCATATGAACGTTCAGTACAATGGATACTCGTCCCACTCATTCTCACCCTCGTCTGGTGTTCCACAAGGATCTAATCTAGGTCCCCTGATTTTCGTTATAAATATGAATGACGTTGATAGTGTTGTATTAAATACTATTTTGTTATACGCAGATGATGCTAAAATATTGAAACCGATTAATAGCATTAAAGATTGTGCTCAGTTACAAAACGATGTAAATAACTTTGTAGATTGGTGCAGTAATAATTCTTTTGATATTAATACAAAGAAATGTACTGTTATGACAGTTTCTAGAAAGATTGATACAATTGAGTTTGAGTACAAAATAAATTCCATTGTTTTGGAAAAAGTGAAGGTTCAGCGTGACCTTGGAATTTACATTAATAACTCATTAAAATGGAACACTCAATTTGACATTATGACACGCGAAGCTAATAGATCCTTAGGTTTTTTATTCAGAACGTGTCGTTCTTTTAAGAATGAATCTACCTTCCGTATCTTATACTATGCTTCAGTTAGGTCAAAATTAGAATATGGGTCTGTAGTTTGGAATCCAAAAACAAATTATCAAATACTTGCTACTGAAAAATGTCAAAAACGGTTCTTAAAGTTCCTGAACTTTAAGATTAATGGTGAGTTCATTCCTCCTGGTTATGACTAGCTTGAATTATGTGAAAGATTCAATGAATGGACAATTGAGAATAGAAGAAAAGTTGCCATGGTACTATTTCTATTCAAAATTATAAGAGGTTTCATAGATGACTCTTATCTTCTATCGCAAGTTCCCTTTGCAGTTCCGGAAAAAGATACCAGATTTTGGGTCCCATTCTATACCTTTACCGACATTCCGACACTTGGTACTCCCATTCTCAAGATGTGTGACAAGTATAACTCAATTCATAAAGCATCTAATGGCAATATCAATAAATTCCCTTTGATAAATAAATAAATTCAACTAAAGGTGAGTTCCAAGACAGAATAATGGATTAATCGGGTGATTATAAAAAAATCCATTTATTTGATTGATGCTACTTCCTCTATCCTATTCGAAATCTTTTGCTATGAAAAAAACGTATTGTTTGTTCATTTTCAACCAAATTTGAGGGTTGCCAACAAACGTTTTGAATTTTAGGTACATTATATAATTCAACTGATAGCCCCTTTTATACATTTTAAATACGAACTAATTATTATCTTATTGTTATTCCCTAATTTTCCCGGCTCTTTTTAGTAACCGCGGATCAAAAAAGTAACTAAGTTAATAAAAAGTAACCCGCTCCGAGCCCTAAGTGATTCAGATAATGCTAAATTATAAATTAATTCTTCAAAAGGGGAAGTTGACAAATTAAAATCTGATTTGGTGTTCTCTAAAAGCAGAAAGAAATCAACTGAAGATGAATTGAATGTTTTAAAAAATGAGTTGAAAAATATTCTCACAAAGTTTGACGAACTCAAGGATGAGAATAATAATCTTAAGTTAGAAAGGGAGTGTCTTCAAAAGCAATTAAACGATATCAATAACGATTTGTTAAAATTAGAGGCAGCAAATTCTCATTTGGAAAAATAACTCGCGAAATTAAAATTAAAATTATCTAAGATTATACCTGAAAATGATAATACGAAAACACAACTTACTGGAATGGCAAAGGATTATGATCAATGTCAGGCAGATGGTTGCATACTCAAAAGTGAAACTGATAAGTAAGAGGCAGCAGTTGAGTGTCTGAAGAAAGAATTAATCATGTTTTAAGCAGATAGAAGAACTTAAAGGTCAAGTTTTATCTAAAAAGTGCGAAAAAATAGTCTGGAAGGAGAAATCGAAGGTTTGAAGAAAAAATTAGCAGTTCAGAAAGCTGAGAAGGAAACAGCTTTGAAAAAGTGGAAGAACTTTACAATATTTATTTTACTTTACTTCAGATCTTACATTCAAACTTATAATATGTATTAAAATACTTAGTTCTCAACAAAACTAGCACATGATTTATTCATTTAGTCTTCAATAATTAAAAATTAAAAATAAACACTTCCTATAATGAACTAAACTAAAACACTTTTCTTCCTTCCACTTCAATGATTCTGAATTCTTGGAACAAATCTCTTCACATCCAAAGATTCTTGGATTTCCTCCAAAGTTTTTCCCTTACTTTCAGGAGCCATACAATGAACAACAACTGTCGCAAGAGCACAGCAGCTTCCAAAAATCCAAAAAGCCCAATCCATTCCCGTAACTTCAATCATTTTCTGAAATTCTAATATGGATATGAATGAAACTGTCATAAACACAAGTTTTATTATTGTCACTGCCGCACTTTTAACATCATTTGTAAATAATTCTCCTTGGTAAATGTAAAAAATATTGCTAGGTCCAGCGCTCATTAAAAGATCATACACTGAGAGGAAAATAATGGGCACCCATCCGAAACAAGAAACATCCACTTCATTTTCATCCAAACAGAAAAAAACTCCCACAATTCCCAGCGAAACGGAACAAATTATTCCAGAATATAATAAAAGAGTTCTTCTCTTGACTCTTTCCACTACCTGTGTGCATATTAGACAAGCAAATACATTCAGAAGTGATAAAAATACCATTCCATTTTTTGGATCCATAACAGCTCCCTTGTGAGTGAGTATTTTTTGACCAAAAGCTGCCATAACTGAGTGTCCTGAAAAAGCAACAATAAATCCTGAAAAGATGACAATTGCCAAGGCTTTTCGATTTTTCGGATTTCCAATCAATTTCCACAAACTCGATTCTCTGAGATTAAAAATATTCTTTCCAAGCTTCCAAGATTCCGGTTCTGATTTTGGAATTCTGAGTCCTAAATATTGTTGGTATGAACTGTTCTTCTTAGGATCTTTTTTTGAAAATTTGGGGTTTTCCTCAAAATTTAATCTAGTTTCTTCAGTTTCAGCTTCATCCAGTCCTGAAGAATTCATTTTCCTCATTTCTTCCCCTTCCAGTCTTTTATTGATTTCCAAAAAATACGAAGAATCCGGCATGAATAGAAACAAAACTAGGAACGTGATTGGAAGCATGAGAAGAATAAAATTCATTTGATTGTATGTAAACAAAGCTCCTAAAATGGTGGTGAAGAGGAATCCCGTTCCCATGGAAACTCGAATAAGGACTAGGAAAATTCCTCTATTATTTTTGTTTCCAATTTCTGAAATGTAGATTGTTAGGGCACATATGCCTCCTCCATATCCAATTCCTCCGATGAGTCTTGCTATGTAGAGAGTGATGTGGCTTTTTGCTAAAATTATCAGGAGCCATGATGTGATTTGGGGCAGTGAAAATAATATTAAAGTCCATTTTCGACCAATTCGATCAACGAAAAGAGGATTCAGAAGATAGCCGATTAAAAATCCTAAAGAGGAGAGAGAGGCTATCCAGGAACTCTGATCCTTGGTGATAAGAATTTCTGAATTTTCACATTCCAAGTGAGGAATTGCTGGCGATGACCAGGCTCCGATGGCACCATACCCTACCGCTGTTATTGAACCTGTGATGAAAAATTTATTAAAAAATTTACTTAAAAAAGATTATTTTTAATTGTACCAGCACCAAATTTACAGAAATCGTTTCTAAACTAAAAAAATGTTCAGTTGAACCAACTATTTGGTTTGTAAGATACGGTGCAGCTATCTTATTAGTTGATACTGCTATTTTGTTAGTTGGCATATCAAATTCCATCAGTTTCAGTAAATATTAAATTAGTACCAGCAACTAAGACAATGATTGTTTTAGCTAATGAAATAGCAATATGATATCTTACAAACTAAATAGTTGGCCTAAAAACCAAAAAGTTTTATTTACATTTGGCTAGATGCCTTATATTTTGTAGATTAGACCCAACAAAACAAAAGTCTTATACTCGTGTATTCGACAGATTTACGATTTTGTGTATACAGGATGTTTGGAAGTTTTTTTAACATCTTCTAAACATTCAAGCAAGGAAATTGATGTTTCCCAAAAACCAAAACCGCGGAATATTTATTGCTAAAACTATTTGGGTGATAAATCACTCATTAAAAAGTTTAGAAAATGTCCTCTACCAGGAAAAGTCGTTGCATTTATTTTAAGAGTTGTTTTAACATTCCTTAAAGATTGAAG
This sequence comes from Andricus curvator, assembly GCA_932195095.1. Taxonomy (NCBI): domain Eukaryota; kingdom Metazoa; phylum Arthropoda; class Insecta; order Hymenoptera; family Cynipidae; genus Andricus; species Andricus curvator. The sequence continues at coordinate 22,952 of CAKNYM010045335.1, forward strand.
CAAGGAAATCGATATTTCCTAAAAATCAAAACAACGGGAGATTTTTTGCTTAAACTATTGGGATCGAAAATCCATTTAAAATAAACATGAAAAAGTGGGAAGGGAATGCAGGAAACTTTTTAAAATTAATTTTGAGGGTTATTTCAACATGCATTGAAGATTTAAGCTAGAAAGTCGACATTGTCTTAAAAGCAAGACCACAAGAGACTTTTCGTTTGAACTATGTTTATTGTGAATGGATTTCCGATTCAAATAGTTTAAAAAAATAATCTCCCATGATTTTGGTTGTTAGGAAATGTAGATTACCTTACTTGAATCTTGCTGGGATGTTTGAAGAACCTTTCAAAATTGATTTTTTTTAATTCGTTGGAATGCACCTTACATTTTCTAAACTTCCTTAAATTATTTAGAATTAATTTCCATTAATTCTTTGGAATCGAATCAACTTGAATTGTTCAGACCTTAATTCTTCCAAATTACTTTTAAATTCTTTAGAATTTGCTTTAATTCTACTGGATTCAATTGTTCCTCATTTTTAATTATTTGGATTTGTCTGTCTTTCCTTGGATTCTACTGAATTCATTTCAAATCTACTGAATGGATTTAATTTTTTTTCATTCTTGATTTTTTTTAAATATCCGAATTGTTTTGAAGTGACTTGATTCTTTTTTTAATTTCCTTGAATTCCTTTAACTTTACAGTGCCCTCAAATTCTTTTTATATCATTTTACATTCTTTCAATTCATTTGCACATCAAAATTGCAAGTGGATAACCCCATTTTATTTTGAAAAATTTAATTATTTTGCAAATTTATAAGAGAATTTTATTAATTATTTCAAACTTGACTAGATTATCAAGCTACTATCACACTTCTAAGTAGAACACAGTTTGATTAAAATTATTTTTATACCTCACCTGTGACAGTAGCTGCATATTGTAATAAATTTGTGTTCCTAGACATTTTATCGTCTTAACTTATTTTCAATGACTCAGAAAACTTAGCTGAAAAATATGACTTCTTACTCAACAATTAGATTTAAATGTAGGATCCCTCTTTCCACATGCCTATCGATATTATATATGATTCGAGATAGTAATCGATATCTTTCTTTTGGTTCTTATCAATCAGTGATTTATCTATCAAGGACAATGATAATTGCAACCATTTATTCAATATTGCATACATATATATGAATAAGAAGTGAAGTGATTTTAGTACATAGAAAAATTTGAAATTTTTCGATAACTTTCAAATTTCAAATCTGTAAAAACTTCACTTTTGTAAAAAAATATATTTACCTACCTCCATTCCATATAAGAAATCTTTTTGAAATACTATAAAATTTGAGTCAATTAGGAATATTTGTATCAAATAAATCAAAAGAAGGCATGTATTTTCGAATACAACAAATCGTGAAATTTTTCGGTCAAAATTAAGCTCATTTTTTTAATTTTCCTGCGATAAAATACGATAAAAATACATAAGCAAAATTAAACTAAAATAAAATCGGAGAAAATTAAAAAAAAAAAACCTTCTAGCTGCTTTATCTTTTTCGAAGTGACAGAAAAATCACACTCTGAAGTTTCCATTTGTAGTCTGAAACCTGTTAATTTAAAAAATGTTCTATATATAGAAGAAAGTAGACGTCATTATTTTGCAATTCTAAAAAAAAACAATGTTCCAGCCCCAATAGGTCACGAGTTATGACCATGGTACCAACAATGGTTCCAACAGCACAGCAGCTTCCATAATTCGAGAAAGCCCATTCAATTTCCGTAATTTCAATCATTTCCTGAAATTATAATAGTAATGGATATATATGAAACTGCTATACACATTAGTTTAATAACAATATGGTAATAATTAACAAAGTAAAAAGAAACATTCCTGTATTTCCTCTAAAGTTTTTCCCTTACTTTCAGAAGCCATCAAATAAACAACTGTTTCTACAGCACAGCAGCTTCCAAAAATCCAAAGAACCCAAATCATTCCCGAAATTTTAATCATTTTTTGAATTCATTTATGCATAAAAATGAAAGTATCATATGCACAAGTTTTACTATTGTCACTACCTCACCTTTAAAATAATATATGTGAATAATCCTCGTTACACGCGGCTCGCATAGAGCGAGACTTTTTTATTGGTAGATTTAAAACAATCTCGCAGACAACGTTTATTCATTCAGTAGGCAACCATATTAAAATAATAATAACTAGTAATTAGACCTGCGAGTAAGAGAGAGAGAGAAATAGGTACTCCGCGAAGTGACGTCAGCAGTGACGTCAGCAAGCCGGCAGGGCGAGTAGAGGCGAGAGTCGCGAGTAGAGCGTGCGCGCAGCTCGACGCGCGCATCTCCCACCAACGATTTTCTACCCTCTCCGCTCGATTCCCACGCAACGCCCACACAGCCTCCCCGTTAAAAGGGCGCGCACGGGCCCAGAACGTCAGAAGTGTTTGCGAGCTGGTAGCCCTTTCCCTTAAACCCTACAGCTGGAAGCCAGCCATAGGTACCTACAGCTGGTAGCCAGCCCTAGCATGATCCAACAAACCACGGTCCCGCCACTTCGATGCTCAAATACGTTCGACTTCGCGTTACCCGAGGACCCCCACCATACTCGCTGCACTGGCGCGAACGGAACGCGAAGCGAACTGCCATTCAAATTCAAAGTTGTGAAGAAGATTGGATTTAAAGATCCAAGATGGAAGGGTAGTCGGGTCTAACTAGGGAGCCGTCTGATTGGTTGACTTTTTTTTACTTGCGCGTGGCGAGACCATGGTTTGTTGGATCATGCAGCCCTAGGATTCCACGCGCAAGCTATTGCCGTGACCAACAAGAACACGAACTCATACAGAAAACTCTCTCTCGGACGCCAAAATCCTCCAGCTGGTAGCCAGCCAGAGGCAAATTGATGACGCATCGCCATGATCCTCTTGCGAGGAGGCGACTAACACTCTACACTTAAGAATTCCGACTCTGTAAAATCATGTTAAAGTAAAGATCAAGAATAAAAATCAAACGAAACATAATTTTTTCTAGTGACTTCAATTCTTCCCCCCCCCCCCTTCTGTCCTCCGCTAACGGGTTAGCTGGCATACCAGCCTGCCCGTTTCCGCTGAGACACCTGGCATACCAGCCATTTCAGCCGACAAACTGACTAACTTCATCCCTTTCCCACTTACTAACGAATTGAATCTCCGCTAATTAAATTCTTTTCAGGAGAGAATCGAAATCAAAAACACTCGCTATCTCTTTCTATCTTAGTAGATAGATACATCACTTCCCCCTTTCCACCTCCCTCGACATTTATCCTCTCACTCCCTCCTCTGGTACTCTCCAGATCACTCTTCCAACCTGCCATCTCCCTCTATCTTATGAGATAGATACCTCACACCCTCCTTTCACCTGCCTCGAAATCTATCCACCATACATCCCTCCTCTACAAAAATGGCAACATTTCCTCTCACTCCCTCCTATGGTTCCCCTACCTCTCCTGTCTCTTATTATCCCATGAGATAACTCCATCTCCTCTCCATAGATGAAAATCTTTTATCCCTGACGAATATCCTTCTTACTACTTCCAACAAATCCCACTTAAAAGTAAGGAGCATATCATCCTTCTTCTTAAATGTAGAAAATACTACAAGATTCAGCGCTAATTAAAAGATCATACAAGGAGAAGAAAAAATGGGCACCCATCCGAAATAAAAAATATCCACTTGATTTTCATCTAAATAGAAAAACTCCCATAATTACCAGGTATTCCCAGTATTTTTTGACCAGAGATCCAATAACTGAGTGTCCTGAAAAAGCAACAATAAATCCTGAAAAGATGACAATCGCTAAGGCTTTTCGATTTTTCAGATTTCTGATCAATTTCCACAAACGCGATTCTCTGAGACTAAAACTAATCTCTCCAGGTGTCTAAGACTCCGGTTCTGATTTTGGTATTCTGAGACCTAAATATTGTTGGTATGAACTCTTTTTCTTAGGAACTTCTTTAAAAAATTTAGATTCTTCCTCGGAATTTAATCTAGATTCTGTTCCTTCTTCAAATCCTGAAGAATTCATCATCCTTAAATCTTCCCCTTTCAGCCTTAATTGATTTCCAAAAAATACGAAGAATCTAACATGAAGTGACACAAAACCAGGAAGATAAGTGGAAGCATTAGAAGAATGAAATTCATTTGATTGTGTGTGAAGAAAGTTCCTAAGACGGTGGTGAAGAGTGATCCCATTCCCATGGAAAGTCGAATAAGGACTAGGAAAACTCCTCTATTATTTTTGTTTTCAATTTCTGAAATGTAGATTGTTAGTGCATATATGCCTCCTCCATATCCAATTCCTCCGATGAGTCTTGTTATCAGAGAGTGATGTGGCTTTTGGCTAAAATTATCCGGAGCCATGATGTGATTTGTGGCATTGAAAATAACATTGGAGTCTATTTACGACAAATTCGATCAACAAAAAGAGGATTAAAATGACCAGGCAGTGGTACCATACCCTACCACTGTCATGGAACCTGCATTGAGAACTTTATGTCAAAAATGTATTAAGGAAACATTTATTTGGTATTGTTTTTTATTTTCGAGGGTTTAACCACTCCCGAATTCAGATATAGGTGATGCTAGAAATGCTGATGTAGAAAACACTTAAATTTGAATCGTTTGACAAGGGAATCTACCTACACCCTTTTGAATTTTGTTTAGATTCATACACTTCCTATCACGGTGTGCCTGAACGAACTTTAAATGCGAGGTAATAGCGCATCCAATTTTTTTTTTGGATTCGATTTAGGGACTCAAAAATAGTGTGGAAAAAAATGTTGAGCCAAATTCCCCGAGCCGTTTTTGAGAAAAGTGTTTTTTATGGGTTAAAAATAAAAAATTTCAAAAAAATGTGATGCACTTTTATTTTTTTCACTTTATTTAACGAAATATGGTAAATAAATATAATATCAGTTCATATCAATACTGAGGGGAAAAAATTTTTATTTTCACACATGTCGGGCATTGTACTCTTGTACAGTTTTTAGTAAGTTACTTGGGTAATGAGGGTGTGTGCTCGAAACTTTATATTTAGCCCAGGTCGTTTTAAAATCCGAATGGACTGATTCCATGGCTTGTTCACTGTAAAATCCAAGGCCTTTCTCAACTTTACAACAAAAATCAGGGAGATGAAAAAAAACCGTGTGAACTTTAGTTGTAATTGAAATATCCAAATCGCAGTAACTTTGCTCAAACTCAGATATACCATCTATGTATTTCGGATTTAATGTTGAAGAAAAACAAGAATCAACGACGGATTGAAAAGCCTCAAAACACCTTATATATTTTAAACAACCAATGCTACATATTCCACGTAATGAGTCGATTTTTTCTAACAGCATTTTGCAAGAATTACCTGCGAACGCTGGACTCCCACGTACAAACTCGCGAGTAACATTACACATCCTAGCCCATTGGAGACTCTCATCTTCAAATTCCATCAGCATGTGTTTATACATTTTGTTCACAACCCCGAGCATCAGATGTAGTCCTGGCCGTGAATTATTTCTAATATTTCTGTCCTAGCGTTTTCTGAAAAAATTATAGGAGTATTTGTACAATTTTTATACTTCTTCGCAGATGATGTTTTACTTCCACTGTCTTGCCACGCAAAAAAATTTTCCTTACAATTTCCAACAGTTCTGTATTCCCCACACGTGTTTAATTCATCCTTTGATGCAGTACACCTTGTGCAAGGAAAACTGCTTGCATGTGAAATGATGCCCGTTAATACGTTGGCAAGTTTTAAATCAGTTGCTATTGTCCCTTTTAAATCCTTCAATTTTAAGAGTGGCCACATCAATAGAACGTTTTCATATTTCTCTTGTGTATATGCCACTATTCCAAGCAGTACTAATTTCTTGACGCCAGAATCCTTAAACTTTTTTGCGACAACGCCTTCGGTATACTTCTGTCGACCTTCTACATTTGCAACTTCTGATTCATCCAAAGATTGCATCGAAAGGCAAACTTTCAAAAAACCTCCGCCACTATCTATTCCGAATTTCAAATGCATTTCATCAACTTACCTTTTTTCTTTAACAAACTGAAATAATCCTTTTACATCATTGCAAAACACTAAAGTTTCTGCAGTAGTTGCAGTATCGTTATTTCTAGTGTTAATCACATTACACTCTTTCATACTGAAATACAAATCAAGAGAATGGTTCAAAGTTTTTAATTTTTGTTTTAAATCTGGTTGAAATACTTTTCTGTCATTCGTAGCGACGCGAAGAGCTGCTGTATTACCATGTACTTGATTCGTTGAAAGCCCATAACTTGTTCCAATTTTTAAGACATCTTCAGCAGAAACACGCTTCCTTTTTTTTGCTTTCTGATTGCTATTCAGTCAAAGAAATTTTCAAAGGCTTTCCATGTTTCTGAGATAAAGCGATTACAGTATTTCTATCTGATTTATTTTCCTCAACGTTTGTCGCTTCTTCATTTGAAATTACTTTAATCAAATGACACACCAAGTGTTCTTTTTCTTTTAGGGGTATCTCGTTTATAATATGATCTTTTAAATGTTCGTAATGCTTCGGTGTACAAGAAAAATGTGATTTTCCTACTACTAATTCTGAATGGCACTTTTTGCAGTATCTTGTTTTATTTCTTGCTTTCGCATCTGATGTGTTTTTTTACGAAATTGGTGTATCCTGGTGTTCTCACTAAGTTACATAAGTCGCATTCGCATAATTTACCTTCTTTTGATCTGGTCTTTTGATTTATTAATTTGAATGTAGAATAATCTGGTAATTTTATACTCACTTTAGTTTCATCACTTTTGACCGAACGATAAATAAGGAATCTGCAGGCATTACAAACAACTACAGGGAGGCGATCATCTTCAGCATCATAGCTTACAATCTTTTGAATAAGATTTTTCAAATGATTACTAATCTTGATCAATTGTTTCTTTTTTTAAAGACAAAGAAGGAAAATTTTCGCACGGTTTTCATCATGAGTTCCAGCATGGTCTTTAGATTTTGCAGACATATTTTACGATTTTTTCACAACAACGCACTTGGTCAAAATATTCAAAAACACTAAACAACTGCAGACTGCGCGATGCACTATTGGCAAAGATATCTTGCCTACTAATGGGTTGCAAAAATTATTTTCACGGAACTTGTTCTAGATATGTTTGCATTAGGTAAGAGAATCCATCAATGTTTACATTCACGTGTTTTTGTGTCTTGTTGTCGTGTTCACACAGGCATGTATGATGATAGGTATATTTCAAGACGTACTTCAAAGACTTTATTATATTTGAGGAATTTATTATATTTTTTATAAAGTTTTATTTTGAAAAGTTGAAATTTTAATGTCTTAAGATTCTTTTTTTAATTTTATAATGTTTTTCATCAATAAAACGCAGAAAAAAAATCAATTTATTAAATTTTTTGAAAAATTATATTTTTCACCCTTAAAAAACATTTTTCTAAAAACGGCTCGGGGGATTTGGCTCAAATTTTTTTTCCATACTATCTTTGAGCCCCTGAATCAAATCCAAAAAAAATTGGATGTGCTATGACCTTGCATTTAAAGTTGGTTCAGGCACACCGTGCCTAGTAATAGGTAATTCCAATCCGTGCTAAATCTAGAAGATTCGAGATCGATGTAGAGAAAACTTAACTTAATAAATTATTAAATTAATTAATTGATTAATCAATTCTGACGTAATATCCGCTTTCACAATTTAAAGGATGTGATAATTGCAGTGAACTGTTGGTTTTCAAATTTAAAAATCATTTTTCTAAGAAGCAAGTTTGATTGTTCAATAAAAGATTCCTTGGCAGTATTGTTTTCGATCTTACTGACAAACGAATTGCTTAAACATTTTATACCTTCATCATAAGTATACGAGCCTGTCTTTGAGTCTTAAATAACAAATTTAGTGCAAAAAACATTCCTAAAATTCCAGTCTCTCAGTAGAGGAAGCGCTGAGGAATTTGTTATTAGATTCAAAGGGAAGATTTCCTAACGTATAAGTGCGCTAATAAAAATGTTTTGTTTATTGAAAAAAATTTTATTTTGATCAAACCGATTATTCCCTTGATGTGGGGTCAATAAATGTTTGTTTGAATGAAATTGAATGATTTCAGATTAAAATTCCGAAAATAGGATAATGTCAAAACGTTAAAAATTGAATATTTTAAGATTCGAATTTTGGAAATTGGGTCATTTAAATTCAGAGTAATTGAAATTGTATTATTTTTAATTAAAAATGTTTAAAATCAAATAATTGAAAAACTTTTAAATCTGAATAATTTTCAATTCAAAGCGATTCAGATTTGAGAATTTAATATTGGAAACTAAATTTAATCTTTCAAAGTCAAAGCTTCTGAAATTCTAAAATTTTAAATTGTTCTCACATACCAAAATCAATTTCTGGGAGTAAATTTGTTGAAAATTTATTTATTTATTTTTTTATTCAATAACAAAATTTTTTTTTATTCAAAAGTATACTTTTGAAGGAATACTTCACAAAGGAATTAACAGTCAATTATTTAACAAATACTACTTTCTAACAGTCAATAACATTTGAAGATTGTTCAAACGGAATTAATTAAAAAATACATTATTAGGCTGTTTCCCAACATTTAAACTTTGCCTTTTGAACGCAATCAACATTTTTAAGACTTTTCTTAGACACTTGTATATGCATAAATTATAATTATTATATCGGGGTTTTTATTGTTATTAACAACGTTGTAAACAAATTGATTTATTTAGTCTAATGTAATTCTCAGTAAATTTCATCAGAAAAATAAAATTTTTTGTTTATAAACGTATGAGACGATATACATTTTTCTATGACATTGTTAACAATAACAAAAATAACTGATTGTTATCCAAGTGCCTGGGAAAAGTTTAAAAATTATTTCTTAACATGTTATTAGGTTAAAAGAAGAAAGTTTAAATCTCGGGAAATAGTCAAGTAATGAATTTGTTAACTATTTTTTTAAAACAATTATCAATTGTTATCGCCCTGTAGTATGGAGTATGGAATTTGTTGTTTATAAATACATTATATGATTAAAATTTGTTGAAAAAAATGGTTATTAACAATAATAATTCTTGACTGTCATTGAAATATTCTTACAAGTGTATGAAATGGTTATTTACTAGACATGATAAATATGTGTCATTGACGAGTATTTTTTGGTCGATATCGTGAAATAAAACTTAATTTATTACATCATAAATAACTGATGTGGATAAATGTTTACAAAATGTGTTTATAAAATAACCAATTATCTCTGTTTTCGTTTATATATTGCATAAATTTAGTGGCATTAAAGTGATGAATCACAGCCAATCTTTACGAAACTATTTTCAGTTACTAATTTGCTTATAACAAATACGATAAAATAAACATCTACGTTGTTACTGAAAAATTTTTATGGATATTTGCTTTGCTCATTCTAGGTATCTTGGAATGAATCCAAATATTTTTCAATAAATGTTACTCTTCAAATTAAACAAAAAATGCATTCCTTTGTATTGAATAAAAAAATAATAGAAAACTTTTTCAATAACCTGCTTCGTGTAATGAATAGATTGTTTTAATCCTTTGAACTATTTTAAATTTCCTTAAATTCTTCTAAATTCATTTATTTTTTTTTAATTCGTCGTATTCATTTGAATTCACCTGAAATCTCCCAAATTTCTTTGAATTCTTTAGAACTTGCTTGAATCTACAAGACTAAATTAAATTATTTGTTGCATTGTTATGCATTTTTTCGCACTTTTTTAATTCTCTGGATTCTTTTAATTCCACCTGAATTCTTTCGAATTTTCTTAAATCTTTTTAACTTTAGAGGATCCTTGGGTTCCGTTTAATTAATTTTACATTCGTTGGATTCATGTATCTGTAAAATTTGTTAGTGGGTATCCCTTCGTTAATTTATGATTTTAAGGGCAACACTTACTTATTTTAAATAATGGAGGATTGCTAAGCACCTCACTAAAATAAAAAAATCTGTTTGAATATTGGAAAACTTGACTTGATTATTTCAAAAATACTATCTTACTTCTAAGTGGAAAAAAGTTTTGATTATACCTATTTACCTCACCACGAAAAATACCTTATTATTGGCTTTACCTGTAGGAGTAGCCGCGTATTGTAATAAATTCGTTTTCCCACAAAATTTTTCTTATTTAATTTTTGTCGATGACTTCAAAAACTTATCTTAAAAAATCTGACTCCTTATATCCAAAATTTAGCTTTAAATTGAGGATTGCACAACATTATTTGGTCAAGTGCGTATTTTGGGTGCAATAGGGTATTGAGATTGCATGTACGTGATCTTTTTTGCAAAAATAAAATTCTAACAAAACAAAAAAATATCTTGAACATGTTTGATACATGCGTGCACCAATTGTGATCGATCTAGTCCTAATTAAAAAATTAGTAATTGCAATTCGACAATCATACGTATGGTACAAGCATTTGCCAAAAATTACCAAATCATTTTTAAGGGTGCACTTTCAACCGTGAGCACACCACTGATGAAGAAATATTGACGACGCCTTTACCAATAGGAATTAATTTACTCTAATCAGTCTAACCAGGATCTTTTTTGCAACAAAAATTTTACCACAAAAAATTATCTTGCAATTTTTGGATACATGCGTGTTCAGTGAGATACGATTAGATTACTAATAAAAATGACTAATCCTCTCATTGGGACCGGATCGGACCTCATTGGAGTTACCATTGGCAATCTTGATGTTCTTCTAAATTAGGAGATTCATGGAATTCAAGAGAGTCCAATTGTTTTAGAGGATTTCAGAAAATTCAAAATAAAATTTGAGTTCCATTCAAACGATTTTCAAGTAATTAAAAGAATTAAAAGAATTGAGTGGTTTCTTAAGAATTCAGAGAATTCAGTGGAGTTCCACAAGTTCAGGAATATTAAGAGAATCATGGAGAATTTATGGTGATTAGCATGCACCGGACCCAAACATTTTTTGGGACTTTTCGATTTGAAATTGTTTTTTTATATCACTACATTATTATGTGCGCGCGCAAGCGCGCGCTAACTTTTGTGTTCATTTCTCTCATTTAATAAATTTTCGAATAACTATTTATTTGTTAACATTTTTTGACCAATCACATTTTAGCTGAAATTATATTCTCAAAGAATGTATTCAGTGAATCCATGTAACGCAGAATTTACTATTAATAGTAGTAAATGGCGATATATCATTTTAAGATTTCAAGTGCACGTTATATGTAATTTAATATATTTAAAAAAACATAATGATTGTACAATGACATTTGCGGGTAATTTCACGGCCATTTTTTTTAAATGTAAGCATCAATTTACATCGCCAAATCATTAACAAATTAACAACTATAATTTAAACAATCATATTCTGATCCGATTCTCAGTTCTCAACATAAAAATCAATAAACATGTATTTGCACTGGAATGTTCAAATACATTTTTATAGAAAAAGAAGAGCGTGTCCAAATACATTGCTAAATAATTTTAACATATGTACAAGTCATTTTCAAAAATTGAATTCAAATTTCATTTTTATGAAAATTATAATTAACGTTTTAAACTAATTTTTGGAATATAAATAAACTTTTATTATGCCAATTATATCCAATATTCAATTAGAAACGTCAAAGTAAATAAAAAATTAATGTTATTGAATCGAAAAAAATTGAAATTCAATATTTACAACATTTAATATTGTGAAAAAATTAATCACTCAATAATGAATCAGTCAGGTTACAAAATATAAAGCCTTGAATAATTACTTTTATTGAAAAATTCAAATAATTCTCACTTCATATTTTTTTAAACTTGAAATTTCATTTCTGAAAATTTTTATTATTAATAACCTTTTATAATAATTTTATGAAAAAAAATAAAACACATGAACATTGTACATATTTTGAAAATTGAATTCAGATACTCATTTCACATCGTAAATATTATCAAAAATTACATAATTGTAGTACAGATAGTAGGTTGAAAAAAATAAACTTTTACTATACTAATTATATCAAATATTCAATCACATCTTGAAGTAAATCATTAATTTATCTCGCTTGATAGAGAAAAATTGAAATTAAATATTTATATTATTTAATTTTGTGAAAAAATTAATCAGCTAATAATTAATTATTCATTTTATAATGTAATTTCGTAATGCTAGAATATTCAATTGGATTAGAGGTATTTTAAACATTAACAAACTTTTTTATACAAACTACAGTCAATATTCAATTACATAAACTTGAATTAAATATTCAGTTTATGTTACCTAATCAAAAGCAATTAAAATTCAATCATCATGTAATTTAAAATTGTTGAAAAAAATAATCAGTTAATAATTAATTTATCTATTTGTAACATAAAAAACATTAAACCACAATTTTCGTTCAAAAATTTAAATAATTTTTATTCTACATTTGAAAACAAATTTCAATATCATTTCTGAAAATTTATAATATATTGGTAACCTTCTATACTAATTTCAGAAAAAATAAAAACATATATTCACATATAATTTTGAAAATTGAATGCAGACACTCGTTTCACAACATGGGAAACATTTTAAAAATAATGTGATTAAATTAATCATCTAATAATTAATTATTCATTTAACAAAATAAGAATCTTCAAACTATAATTTTCACTAAAACATTCAAATAATTTTTACTCAATGTTTGTTTTTCAATTTAAATTTTCATTTTTGAAAATTTGATTTAATAATAACCTTTCAAACTCATTCCAGGAAATGTAAATTTTAATAGAATAAGTTAATAACTAAATAATTAGTTGACAACATAACAAGCATTAAACAATTATTTTCATTGAAAGATACAAATAATTTTTACATTATATTCGTCTTTAAATTTGACATTGCATTTCTATACATTTAATGTATTAATACCTTTTAAAAAAATGCAAACAAAGTTAAAATATCCGTACATATAATTTTAATATTAAATTAAGATACTTGTTTAACAACATCACATACATTTAAAAGGATTATATAATTGTAATAGAGGTATTTTAAAGAAGAATTAAACTTTTATTATAGAAATAATAGCCCACATTCAATTACACCACTTCAAAGTAAATAATCAATTTATGTTACTTAATTAAAAAAAATTTATTTCAATCTTTATCATAATTAAAAAAATTAATAATAAAATAATGTTTAACATTATTTTCATTGAAATATTCAAATAATTGTACACATAATTTTGAAAATTTAATTCAGATACTCATTTCACAAGCTCAAAAACATTTAAAAAATTATACAACTGGAATAAGGCTATTTTAAATATAAAAAACTTCTATTATATAAATTATAGCCAATATTCAATTAAATAACTTAAAAATAAATAATCGATTTATGTCACTTAGTAGAGAAAAATTAAAATTCAATCTTTATGTAATTTAATATTGTGAACAGAATTAATCAGCTAATAATTAATTAATCAGTTTACAAAATGAGAAGCATTCAATTATAATTTTTATTGAAACATTCAAATAATTTTTAATTTACCTTATTTTTGTTTAATTTTAACTTTTAGTTCTGTAAATTCAATTTATTAATAAACTCCCAAACTAATTCTAGGAAATGTTACTTTTAATAGAACCAGTTGATAATTAATTAATCAGTTCACAACATAAAAAGCATTAAGCAATTATTTGTATTGAAACATTCAAATAATTTTTACATTGTATGTATTTTTTTCGTTTGAAATTGCATTTCTATACATTTAATTTATTAATGATCTCCAAAATTAATTTTTAAAAAATTAAAATATATGTACATATTAATTAATCATTTCACAACATAAAAAGCAATAAACAGTTATTTTCATTAAAACATTCGAATAATTTTTACTTTATATTTTACTGAAAATTTGAATTAATAATAATCTTTTAAACTAATTCCATAGAAAAGTAAAATATGTCTACATATAATATGGAAAGCATAATTCAGGTTTTGAACATAAATAATCTTTTATTATAAAAATTATAGCTAATATTCAATCACATAACCTTGAATTAAATAATAAATTGATGTACTTAATTGAAACAAATCAAAATCAATCGTCATGTAATTTAATATTTTGAAAAAAATTAATCAGCTAAAAAATAATCAATTAGTTCAAAAAATAAGAAGCATTAAACTATAACTTTCCTTAAAATATTCAAATAATTTTTACTTTATATATTTTTTTTAATTTGAGATATCATTGCTGAATATTTGATTTATTAATAACCTTTCAAACTAATTTCAGAAAATATAAGTTTCAATAGAAACAGTTAATAATTAATTAATCAATTCATAACATAAAAAGCATTGCAGAATTATTTTCAATGAAACATTCAAGTAATTTTTACATTATATATATATATATATATATATATATATATATATATATATGTTTTTTGTTTGAAATTGCATTTCTCTATATTTAATTCAATAGTAATCTTAAAAACTGATTTAAAAAAAAATTAAAATATATATGTACATATCATTTTGAAAATTTAATTCATATATAGTCATTTCACATCGTATCAAACACTTAAAAAAATTAATCAATCAGTTCAGAAAATAAGAAGCATGGAACTATAACTTTCATTGAAAAATTCAATTAATAAATCGAAATAATTATCGGCGATCGATAAATTAGAAATCTACATTTTTACTTCTGTTAGTTTTTATTTTTATAAATAGAGGTCACCCTATGACTCACAAAGTGACGACTTAAGAAAACTTCCTCCATAAAACTACGATGGAGGTTACGAGTTTTCATCCATTTTAATGAATGATTATTATGAATAATACATAAAAAATTTAATTTAGGTGAATTGTTGGTGACTTTGTTAACCTTCCAGCGGGCGCGCTGTCGTAAAATTTACGACAACTGTGCAAAATATCCCCCCCTACACGTACAACTTATTATTATGCGCTGAGCATCCACCTATTCCAAGATCAGTCTCTCTCTGACCTCTAGGCAGAAGATTGTGCAAAAAAAATTTGTTTATACGCGTCTTTACGTGTAAGTATATTACGTATCCTGTACTATTTTCTCTGATTTTTTCCACATTTATATCGTTGCATAGTGGGACCGAATGGCGAAAAGCTGGCCAAAAGTATAAACTGTACATAAAATGGGCCAAATTATGTTACTCGGGGGTTTTTGGGGTCGCTGATTACGAATCCGATGTCAAAAATTTAGAAAACAAAATGGCGGATCCAATATGGCGGATGAGTATGCTAAATAAATTTTTGATTTTTTTCAAAATTAGTGTAAGGGGGCATTCAAGGTCGCTGATTACGAATCCGATGTCAAAAATTTAGAAAACAAAATGGCGGATCAAATATGGCGGATGAGTATGCTAAATAAATTTTTCATTTTTTTCAAAATTAGTGTCAGGGGGCTTTCAAGGTCGCTGATTATGAATTCGATGTCAAAAATTTAGAAAACAAAATGGCGGATCCAATACGGCGGACGAGCAGGCAAAATGATCAAAAATTTGATCAAAGAAAAAACCTTGAATGTTATTGATGGGTTGAAAACATATCCAGGAGATTTAGGAGAGTGACCTGTGCGACTATTTTCAGTTTAAAAATTTTATAGCTGATTTACATGGAAAGACTTTCGAATTGTTTCGTTAGAAATGGAAGGGGTTGTTTTTGGGCGTTGTTGAATATTATCGTGAGGTTGGAAACATAATTTGGGGTTTCGTAACGGTGGCGTTTGTGAACATTTTCTATTTCAAATTTTACATCTGTTTTACATGACGACAGTTTGAAATAGTTTCGCTAAAAGTGATAGGGGTGAATTTTAGGTGTTGCTAAATATTCTTGATGGTTTAAGAATATAACTTGGAGGATTTTGTAGGTTACCTGTGCGACTATTTCCCATATAAAAATGTTATACCTGTTTTACACGGAGAGACTTTTGAATTGTTTCGTTAAAAGTGATAGGGGTTTTTTTGGGGGGTTGTTGAATATTATTTTAAGATTGGAAACATAATATGGGGTTTTGTAAAGATGGCGCTTATGACTATTCTCCATTTAATATTTTTACATCGGTTTTACTTGACGACATTTTGAAATTGTTTCGTTAAATGTGATAGGGGTGAATTTTAGGGGTCGCTAAATATTCTTGATGGTTCAAGAATATAACATGGAGGATTTTTAAGGTGCCCTGTGCGACTATTTTCAATTAGAAATTTTTATAGCTGTTTTACATGGACACATTTTGGAATTGTTTCGTTAAAAGTGATAGGGTTGAATTTTAGGGGTTGTGCAATTTTATTTATGGGTTCAGAGAATAACCTGTGGTTTAGGAAGGTAACCCAGGGCTTCTGTTATCAGATTAAAAATGTTGTGGCTGTTCCACATGAAAACACTTTGGAATTGTTTCTTCAACTTGGATAAACCCGAATGACGTAAAATTTACGACACGCGCTCGCTCAAGGGAAATTATGGGCGCGCCCGCTGGAAGGTTAATATATTTAAAATGTATTTCACAAATTTTTGGTGACCTCTGTATTAAAATTAAAATCAACAGAAGTATAAAAGTAGATTTCTTATTTTATCGATCACCGATAATAGGGAGATTTTGCATAACGTTCCGTAGCTTGTGGTAAACACTAAAGTCACGCGTTGACGTTACTGCGCATGCTCTGCGAGTTTAGCGTTACTGCTTTCCGCTATCCGACGTTCCTTAGCGTATCATTTATTACAAGATGGCGACTATCATGATCTGGACCAATGGAAGTTACCTGTTTTTATATGAAGGATTACAAGGAATGACAAAACTTTTGGGACATCCTGTATAAGTAGTATCATGTTCGGCGCTCTTATCTCTTACGACCGCTGGAGAAGTGACAACACATGTGATGTCAACAATGTTGATGTTTGAGTTTGTACCTCACTCCCCTCTCACATACCACTCTCCAAAAAATTATACTGCCCTCCTCTTGCGCAACATCAACGGTAGCAGCTTTTTATCAGATCAAAGGTAAAAACAAATATATATCTTGATACATTTTTGTTATGGTTTTAATTTAAGAAATAAAAACTACTTGTAAATAAGTGAAGGGCAGGTAGCATCTATAAATTTAGTTCGGAGAATAGCCAACAGTTCGCGTACATCAGTATCATTGAATATACTCTTATTTTCGTTCTTTGATAAAGTTTTTGTTTGTTTATTAATTTGGACTATATCAATGAAATATAGAATTCCTGAAAAAAAAACCAAGCATCCAACGACCAAATTTGGACAACCAGCATATATGTTCCTAGTGTTATTGAAAAAATTCCTTAAAAAACCTTTCAAAAAAATTCTTCTTTAAAAATTTTTTTACTTGGACAAAAATAAAGAAGGGGACAAAAGAACGAGAAGGCAACCAACCAAATCTCCTTCCTTCTCTTTTCTTTTTTTGTCGTCTTTATTATTATTATCAAATCACAACACCAAAACATTTAAAATATTTACCAAAGTTTCGGTACTCATACAGCACCGTTATCAATGTAAGAAATATTAGAGCAGGTAGGAACAGTGACGAAATAACGATGCTCTCTCTTCCATATCTGAGATGCAAGTGAGGGTCAAAAGGCAAATCCGTTATAAACACACCAGAACAGAAATATCAGTTATAAACAAATCAGAAATTAGAGAAAGTCAAAGAAGATCAAGATTCATGAAACCTTATTCTCAAATATAATTATGGTGAAGCCGTGGTGGGATAGGGAATGTAAAAAGATGAAAAGGAAGGTGAAGAGGAAATATAAGAAGTGGAAAGAGGGTACTGCGAAAAGGGAGGAGTACGTAGAAATGAGGAAGGGGTTTAGATTGATGTGTAACAAGAAAGAACAGGAAAAGGAGAAAGAGCTGGAGGAGGAGTTAGGAAATGTTAAGACAGAGGGGGACGTCTGGAAGATAATAAATAGGTATAGGAAGCGAAGAGTAGGGATAAGCGAGAAGATAGGGAGTGAGGAGTGGAGGGAGTTTTTTAAAGAATCATTCCAGGGATCGGATTCAAGGAAGAGAGATGATGGGAGTAGAAGAACGGGGGAGGCAGAGATGGAGGAGTTGAATGACGAGGAGATAGAGAAACAGATAAGGAAGTTAAGAAGGTCAAAATCAGCAGGGCTGGATGGGGTAGAGAACGAAGCATGGCTGTTTAGTACACAAGAGGTTAGGGAGAGGCTGAAGGAGGTAGTGAGGAAAGTATGGAGGGGGGAGGGATTCCCACGAGGGTGGAGAGAAGGGTTAATAGTACCTCTGTATAAGAAAGGAGATAGGGATAGGCAGGAAAATTATAGAGGAATTACGCTAATGAATACGGCGTATAAAGTATACGCGATGGTGGGGGCGGAGAGGCTGCGGAAGGATGTCGAGGGGAAAGGAATATTGCCGGAGACGCAGGCGGGCTTTAGGGCAGGTAGGAGTACTATCGACAATATCTACGTTCTGCAGCACATTGTGGATAGAGAATTAGCGAAGAAGGGGTCGAGAGTTTACGCGTTTTTTGTGGATCTAAAAGGCGCGTTTCCGTGGATAGGGTGGATAGGTAGAATGGTGGATAGGGGGAGGTTGTGGGAGGCGATGGAGGATAGGGGAGTGGAGAGAGGCCTGATCGAGAGGGTAAGGGAGATATATGAAGAGACCAAAGATAAGGTAAGAGGAGGACAGGGGATTTCGGAGGGATTCTGGATGGATAGGGGGTTAAGACAAGGGTGTCCGCTTAGCCCAACGCTTTTTGCGATTTTAATTGCGGATATGGAAAGTAAGCTGGAGGCCGGAGTGGTAGGAGGAGTCAGGATAGGAGGGGTTAGAATTTGGTCGCTAGCGTATGCAGATGACATAGTGTTGTTGGCAAAAAGCGAGGAGGCCTTAAAGGAAATGATGAAGAGGTTAAGAAGATACCTGGATAAGAACAGGTTAGAACTGAATGCGGAAAAGTCCAAGGTTATGGTTTTCAGAAAAGGAGGTGGAAGGGATAAGGAAGGGGAGTGGAAGTGGAAGGGAAAGGCGGTGCAGGCGGTGAAAGAGTTTGTGTACCTGGGCTTCTTGTTTCGGAGGAATGGCGGAGTGGATGGTCACATAAAAGAGAGAGTGAGAAGGGCAAATGTTGTGATGAGGCAGGTGTGGGGGTTGGGAAAGAAGTTATTCGCAGATGATTTTGGAAGGAGAATTAAATTGTTTGACTCACTAGTGATGAGTGTGCTATTGTATGGAGTAGAGGTGTGGGGGTGGAAGGAAAGCGAAGAGGTAAATAGGATACAGGAGAGATATGTAAAGTGGACACTGGGGCTGGCAAGGAACACGCCTAATTATATTGTCAGGAGGGAGACGGGGAGAACGAGTGTAGGGATTCTAGCGGGGAGTCGAGCGTGTAAATATGAGGAGAAATTTTTGGAAGAGGGGGGAAGTAAGCTGGTTAGGGAGTGTTGGTGGGAGAAGGAGAACAGGAGAGGGGGCGGGAAGATGGAGGTTGAAAGAGAAAGGTATTTTAGAACGAATGGACTGCAGATGGATGAAGTGAGAAGGATGCATGAGGAAGGAAGGAAGGTATATGAGTTGGTTAAGAAAAACAGTATGGAGAGAGAGAAGACAGCAGGGGAAGAGAGAATAAGAGAGACAAGGTTTAATGGGAACTATGTGTGGATTATGCCAAGGGCGAGAGCGCAATATTTGTGTGAGAAAGGAGAGAAAGGAAGTCAGGAACTGATAGCGAGGATGAGGTGTGGTTGCATGGAGGGTTTCAATAGGTTCTGGCTCGCTAGGGAAAAGAGGATGTGTGAACTATGTGGGAAGGGGGAGGCAAGAGTGGAGCACTGGTTGGAGGAGTGCGTAGAGGTGGAAAGGAGTGAGATAAGCATGGAGGTATTGATGCATGAAAGGGGGGACAAAAGGGCAGTAGCATGGGTGAAGGGAGTATTGGGTAAGATGGAGAAGAAGAGAAGGAAGGAGGAAGAGGAATGGAGAAGGAAAGATTGTAAATAGAGGAGGAAGTAAATATAAGTAAATGTAAATATTGTAAATAGTAGATAAGTATTAGGTAATAGCCGCGGAGGCAAAGTTTGGTAATGCGAGACAAAGCAAGAAAGTAGGGACATGCGAGCGAGGCGAGGCGAATCGAAGAAGGCAATGCGATAAGAGCGAGCGGCGTTAGAGATAAGGTGTGGAAGGATGTTAGTTTTAAGGGTTAGTTTTAAGAAAATTCTGTAAAAAAAAAATGGATGTGTAAGCAAGTCAATTTTTTAAGGCCAGCAGGCTAAAGAATAAACGTTTATCTATTAGCATTTGTTTAATTTATCCAAATCAGTTCTTAAATGAATGGATAACTCCTTTTTTTTTAAATATAAAGCATTTCCATAAATTCTCTCATTACTTTCACTATGTAAAATTTCAATATTATCCCAGTCAAGCTCATGGTCAATCCTCACTTGGATCTCAGGTATCGAAGAGAGAGCATCGTTGTTTCGTCACTTCATTATTTGGAGTATTGGACGTTAAATATGATTTGAGTCTAATTTCAATTTCCTAAATTTTAATTCAGCTTACTTGGATTGAAGGACATTTCTAAGGTTTTTAATTGAATGTAGAAGAAATGATGTTTTACCTAAACATATATTTTTCTTGGATAACAAATTTCGAGATTTTTCCTTTCACAGTAATTTTTGCAATAGACAATTTGAACACACTTTAAAGCATTTTAAACTCTCAATACTAAATTTACTGATCAAAGATATTTTAAATCATGTTTATTTTTTGAAAGTAAGAATTTCCCGAATCAGAAGTGAATTAGAGGTATGTTTACAACACAAAATAATTGATCTTTTAAAACATGAGATTTTCCTTAATCAAAGATTTTTACGCAATGATAGAAAACATGAGAACAAATTTTCTGTTTTGATTGATCAGCAAACTAATGTTCAAGAGCAAAATTTAAATTTAAATACGATTTTTGAAGACGAAGATAGGTATCCTTGGTTTGTAAATTTGGCAGATATTCAAATTAGTAACCATGTGACAGGAAGTAAGTCGGAACAAATGATGGAAGTAGTCAAAGATGTTGAATCAAATATACACAAAATTCCAATATTAGATCAGCAAGATTTCTGAAAGGTTTTACACTTGACAAAGAGCTTTGTTGATGAGAATTATTTGCACATTTAGTATTGATCATAAAATTTCTAAAGGTTTCATGAAGACGAAAGGTTTTCTCAAAAACAACCCAGATATAATTTGCATGTCAGGATGGTAATATTATCAAAAATCGGTATAGGAAAAGCACATATTCAGGTAGAATTTCAAGTTACTTTTCGGCTCATCCTTATCAGAAAAAAATTGCAGGAATCAAAAACTTAGTTGACAGAGCTCTAGGTTTGTCCCATGTTTCATTTCACAAAAGAAATTCAAATATTGTTAGGAATATCCTCTTTCTAAGCTATTACCCACAAAAGTTCGTTTAACAACATATTACAATTAGAATTCAACAAATCAATGAGAAACAAAATAATATTTTACCTACAGAAAATCGGAAATAATTGAAAGAATACAGTTCTTTTAATACTTTTTTTTTTAATAATTGAATTTTTATAGTCGCATCGACTGCCAGGGTTATTAGCGACTGTACTGTAGGGTTAATTATAAATTGCAGGGTAACTGTCGGGTAGTATACCAATGGACAGAAGCGAAGCTTTTTGAAAAACACATCCAGCGTCGCTTTCTGCTTCGGGAATCGAACCCGCGCCATCGTGGATGCCAAGGCTGCAGTGTTGGAACATGAGACAAGCACGATACTATCTGAGCCACGATGACTCCCTTTTTAATACTTCTGTTCTTCCATTTTTTGATAAAGTTCGAAAACTGTTGAATCTATGTTAAAAAATGTAAGATTCATACTATTTTCCGTATACCATTTAAAATAGATTCAATAATAACTTTTGTTAAAGATCCTTTAGATAAGTTTGAAAAAGGTGGTTTTATTTACAAGATCACTTGCAAGATCTGTAAGATGACTTACGTGAGACACACTGACAGACTTTTTAATACTAGGATGAAAGAACACAAAAGTGATGTTCGTTTGGGACGTTGTTATAAGAGTGTTCTTGCCAGAGATACAAAGGAATTTATTAATGTTGACCATGAGTTTGACTGAGATAATGTTGAAATTTTACATAGTACATAAACGATCGGAAAATGGATGATCCTAAAGAAATTTTTAACGCTTTTGCTGAATATTTTAATAGTGTTTATGCCCCATGTAATAGATCTGCGAATGAATTGACTTTTTCATCTGATGGATGTATGGGTTACAAATTTAAAATTGATGTAGCAGACATAAAACTTGCATCAAAAAAATTCCCGGATAAGCTTACCTCCGGCACTGATCTTATTCCTAGTTTTTTTATCAAGAATATGCGCTGACTCTCTTGCTAACCCTCTTTGCTTCATTTATAACTTAGCGCTAGATAAAGGACCTTTCCCGAAAATTTGGAAGGAGGCAAGATTATGCCCAGTTTTTAAGGTTGGAGATAAAGAATTGATTAGTAACTATCGGCCAATCTCTAATACAAATAATTTCTTTAAGGTATTCGAGGCTTGTATTGCAAGTTTTATGTCTTACATCATCAGCTCAAAAGTAGTAGAAATTCAACATGGTTTTGTTGCTGGCAGATCTACTTCAACAAACCTAGCAGTTTACACACAGTTCATAGTTGGAGCCTTAAAGGATCGAAAACTGGTTGATGCTATATATTTAGATATAGCTAAATTCTTTGACAAACTTAATCATAATATCCTCATTCAGAAACTGCATAAAACTGATTTGCCTGAAAATGTAGTACTGTTACTACAATCTTTTCTACTAGATAGTAAACACTATGTCCAATATGCTAGACATAATTCCACCTCCTTTAAACCATCCTCTGGGGTGCTGCAGGGCTCTAATCTAGGCCCAATTCTTTCTACAGTTTCCTTTAACGAAATAAATATATCACGTAAGGCTAATAAAATCATTTTTGCTGACGATACAAAATTATATATGCAAATTGACTGTGCAAGAGATTGTATAACATTGCAAATTGAGCTTGGACAGTTTATGGAATGGTGTAGGGAATTGGGAATGGAACTGAACATTCAAAAATGCAAAGTAATTACATTTACCAGGAACCGAGATCCGATTTTGTTTAGCTATGAACTGGAAGCAGAATAGATAAAAAGAGTTTATATCATCAGGGATCCAGGATTAAATAGTGATCATCATTTAAGATATAAAGAGCACATAGAAACTATTGTAAAATCTGCTAACCAAGTTTTGGGATTTATTTTTAGGTCCTGTAAATGCGTAAGAAAATCTAGCACTTTTATTGCACTATTTAATTTTTTCGTTATATCTAAGCTAGAATATGCAGCTGTAATCTGGCGCCCTCATTTGAAATGTAAAATTCAACTCCTCGAAAGAATTCAAAAGAAGATTTTTAAAAATTCTAGTATTTAGGGAAGATGGAACCTATCCTCTGAGAGGTAGTGGCTACAAAAATTTATGTGTGCGATTTAACATGTTCACAATTCAAGAAAGGCACATTTTGCTCTCACTCTTTTGTATTCAAGTTACTTAAGGGTATGATAGATTGTCTTGAACTACTCAAAGAAATCTCGTTTAGAGTACCACATTTAAATTGTATATATGCCGATATATATATGCAGATATATATTCGATTGTTCATTTGAGCGTTTTATTAAGTATGCGAGGGACTATGTTTTGTCTAATAGAGACATTGACTTATAAGTTGTATCAAATAATTTTGTCATTAATTCTGGCACTCTGTATACAAATTTGACCCTGTAATTGGATTTCTGTTTGGTCTACGTAATAAAGATACAAATACAAATACAAATATAAATAATGAAAGTAATGAGAGAAAGAGAGAATTTATGGAAATTTCTTATATCAAAAAACAAAAGGAGTTATCTATTAATTTAAAAACTGTTTTGGATAAACTAACAAAAGTTATGCTAATGTGATTAGTTATATTCAGCAGTGAGGTTTCATCAATCTTGATTTTCTTTGACTTTCTCTTATTTCTCACTTGCGTCTCCGGTTTCGAAGAGAGAGCATCGTTTCGTCTCTGTTCCTACCTGCTCTAATATTTCTTACCTTGATAAGGAAGCTGTATGAGCACCGAAACCTTGGAAAATATTACAAATGTTTTTAGTTTGTGATTTGATAATAATAAAAATAAAAAAGACGAAAGACGAAAGAAATAAAAATGAGAAGGAATGGGATTTAGTTGGTTGCGACTCGGTCTGAAGATCCGAATGAACTGTGAATGAATTATACAGTTTTGACCAAGTGTTCCAGTCAAAAGTGTGCACCTGGAATGTTTTGTTGACCAGGTGAACTACAAGCTGCAACTTCAGATCAGGGTTTCCGTTGATAGTTGGTACAAGTTGGAGTCTTTCTGTTACCAGCTTTGAGTGGGAAGTATTTAATGGATGAAAAGTTGAAGACAACCTATTTAATGAACCTTACTCGTGAATATCTAGTTTAGAAATGGAGGATCTCCAGTTGATATAAACCTTCATATTAAAACATGTAACCTCCATTTGTATTGATAGTGGTAGCGGCCATTTCGTTTGACACATAGGGTAACCTCTTGCTTTCAGATCTACAGAAGTAAGATTCCTAAGTTTATCGATAACTGATAATTATTTGGATTCATGTGTTTTTACTTTTACTTTGAATAACAGTTCTAACGATCCAGATGTACTTAACACGTAAAATACGTTACATACATTATAATATTCTCTCCTAAGTTACTATTCTGTTTCATACGTGAAATTTATTTCAGTAATAGTTCTCAATTTGTTTAATCTAGTTAAGTTATGATTCACTATATTACTATAGGTAAAATATTTCAGTCAGCTTTCTAACGTTATTATCCAGTCACAGATGATATCTTTAACATATGTTATACTTTATCGCTTTGCGTTTTTCTAGTTCGGTCGATATTTTACTAGATGAATGCCAAAATTGTTTATGTTCGTTTCGCCAATGCAGTGATATTTTCTGAAATACAATTTATGTATTTTGGGAAAATTTCAATATGAATAACTGCTCAAAAGTATTATTGTATTTTACGTTATATCGTACATCATACATTTTATTTCAATCACTCTCAGTATAATTTCAGTATAATTTCAGTATAATTTCAGTATAATTTCTTGGGTATTTGAACTGATAAACATGTCATGAAATGCTATTTGGTAATTTTTTAAGCAATTTTTATAAACAAATTCACAGTTTGACTATTTATCAACGAATAGGCTCAATTTTTTCTAGGAACTCAACTAAGAATGTAATTCCGATGACTCTTTGTCATGACGCTTTGTAAATTCACATAAAGTATTCATTATTAGAACAATTTTCATAAAGAAATTCCGAGTTTGGCGTTTTTTAGTGAATACGCTCAATTTTTTCAAAAAATCTACTAAGAATTAACTAAGAATCTATTTTCAAAGACTCTTTTATATAATTCTTTGCAAGTTTCCAAGAATTATTAATTTTTGAAACAAGTTTCATAAACAATTTCGGAGTGACTGTTTGATTACATTGCAAATTTACAAGTATTATCAATTATTCAAACAATTTTCATTAACAAAGGACCCCGCACAAAATACCAAGAAAAAAACGTTCAGTCGTTTGAGCTAAAACCGGCTGGAATGTATTCTATAAGGTGTCCCGAATAAAAGTTCGGATGTGCACTACCCAGCTAACACAGTTACTAGTCCGAATAGTCACATAATTGTAACAAGATTAAAAAAACCAGTCACTGGTGACTTCCATGCTGGTCACCCAGTGACAATATATTTCCCACTCAAAGTAGTAACAAATTACAAGCGAAGCAGGTAACATTATCCCGCCATTGTAATCACATGCTTGTAACAAAGTGATGTTTGGAAACGCAACGTGCAATGACAGCTTAACCTCAAAGTATACATCGTTTCGGAATTATAATTATGAATATTTTTGCAAAAATGTTGGAAAGGAACATAATTAAACGATAAATAAGTTCCAGAAAAGGGAGATAATATGTGAACAAAGCTTTTATAAAAAAACAGATATTTATCAGCTGAACCCTTACGAAAAAGAAATTACATTATAGAGGCTAGACCCAAAATGTATATGTATAAATGAAGATCGATGCCGGCTGTTACCGCCATGTTACTAGTCTGACAGGGAACGGTTGCAAACAAGCCTCCCTAGTAAACTACGGCGATTATGCCGTTACCTGCTAGGAGACTGAGATACAAGTAACAATTCCTCTGATAACATGTGATCATTCAGGAACCTTTCAGGATGGTAAGAGGTTAGCTGGGTAGGTCCAAAAAGTCCTTAGGTTTCGAGTTACAGGCACTTGAAGGTTATAAAATGACGATCTTTATATTATATGATTTTCAACTTTCTGAGCGCTATACTGACTTAATATCGTGATTTCAGACTAAGTGATCACAACAAGAGTTCTAGGAATGTAAGTAAGGTACCTTGTGATGGCCTTGTCTGTGTCCTTGACCCGTATTCTGAAGGACATTTGAAGGTCAACTTACTTCTTTTTAATGGAACCCATCTTTTACTTTTCATTTTTAAACAACAACTTTTTTCAATAGAATGTAAGTAAGCTACCTTTTGATGTCCTTATCTATGACCTTGACCCGCATTCTGAGGTCTTTTGAAGGTCAGCTTTTTTTCAAGAAATCCATTTTTTCACTTTTCATTCTTAAAAAACTCGACTAAAGGTTAAACAGTTATAAAAATAAAATAACATCCAAGTCATGATTTGCAAAACCTTATCTAGGTAAAGAATTTTGACTTTGAACTTCCATTTGTAATATATTCTCAACGATAATTAAAATGTTCATAATTAAAATATTTAAAATAACAATAAAAGCCAAAAACAAAACATAAAAAGAAGACAAAATATCAGAAAAGAACATAAAAAGAAGAAAAAAACACACACAAAATAAAAGAAAAAGAAAAATAGGAGTCAAAAACCCGTCACGTCCATGTCGTTGACTCTGGGTAACGCTAAGAACGGGTTACACTGAACATAATAAAATAAATCATACTACAGTAACAATGTAAACTTGAAAGTATTTATCAAGTTTACAGTCAATACAATTTCAAGTTTATTTTATTTTCTTCAAATTTATCTTATTTTTTATCGAAACATGACTTGGAAGTTATTTTCTTCACAAATCTTTTTAAACTTTTGGGATACTACTTGGAAAGATGAATCAATCTCCCCCTAAAAATGAACATCTAAAAGTTTAATTGTATTTTTTAAGAATGAAAAGTGAAAAAATGGATTGCTTGAAAAAAAGTTGAACTTCAAAAGACCTTCAGAATGCGGGTCAAGGTCACAGATAAGGTCATCAAAAGGTAGCTTACTTACATACTATTGAAAAAAGTTGTTTTTTAAAAATGAAAATTAAAAAATGGGTTCCATTGAAAAAGAAATGAGTTGACCTTCAAATGTCCTTCAGAATACGGGTCAAGAACACAGACAAGGCCATCACAAGGTACCTTACTTACATTCCCAGAACTTTTGTTCTGATCACTTAGTCTGAAATCACGATATTAAGTCAGTATAGCGCTCAGAAAGTTGAAAATCATATAATATAAAGATCGTCATTTTATAACCTTCAAGTGCCTGTAACTCGAAACCTAAGGACTTTTTGGACCTAGTGCACATCCGAACTTTTATTCGGGACACCTTAAAGAATACATTCCAGCCGGTTTTAGCTCAAACGACTGAACGTTTTTTTCTTGGTATTTTGTGCGGGGTCCTTTAGATTTTGGCTATTTTTCAGCAAATAGGCTCATTTTTTTAGAGATTCCAATAATAATGTCTTTTTGTCTTTTGGTGATAACTCTTTGATATGATGCTTTGCAAATTCCCAAGGATTACTAATTATTTAAACAAATTTCATAAACAACTTCAGAGTTTGGCTATTTTTCAACCAATAGGCCTAATTTGTTTTCAGAATCAACTGAGAATGTTTTTCCGATGACCGCTTTATATGGTGCTTTCCAAATTCTTAAGAATTATTAATTATTTAAACAATTTTCATAAGAAAATTCCAAGTTCGGCTATTTTTTAACGAATAGGCTCAATTTTGCACATAATTAATTAAGAATGTCATTGCGATGAGTTTTTTTATATCGTGCTTTGCAAATCTACAAGAATTATCAATTATTTAACAATTGTCAGAAACAAATTCAGAGTTTGTCCAGTTTTTAAGGAAGAGGCTCAATTTTTTCACGGAATCAACTAAGAATTTCTTCCGGCGACTGTTTGATTACTTTGAAAATTTACAAGTATTATCAATTATTCAAACAATTTTCATAAACAAATTTAGAGTTTGGCTATTTTCAGCAAATAGGCTCATTTTCTCTAGAGAATTAAATAATAATGTCTTTTGGCGATAACTCTTTGATATGATGCTCAGCAAATTCCCAAGAATTATTCATTATTTGAACTTTCATAAACAACGTCAGAGTTTGGCTATTTTTCAACAAATACGCCTAATTTGTTTACAGAATCAAATGGGAATGTTTTTCCGATGACTCTTTTCTATGGTGCTTTGCAAATTCTTAAGAATTATTAATTATTTAAACAATTTTCTTAAGAAAATTCCAAGTTTGGCTATTTTTTAACGAATAGGCTCAATTTTGCACATAATTAATTAAGAATGTCCTTGCGATGAGTAATTTCTATCGTTCTTTGCAAATCTACAAGAATTATTAATTATTCAACAATTTTTATAAACAAATTCAGAGTTTGTCTGTTTTTCAAGGAATAGGCTTAATTTTTTCACGGAATCAACAAAGAATTTTTTCAGGTGACTGTTTGATTATTTTGCAAATTTACAAGTATTGTCAATTATTCAAACAATTTTTATAAATACATTTCGAGTTTGGCTGTTTTTCAACGAATAGGATAAATTTTTTTTCGAAATCAACTAAGAATATCCTTTCGATGACTTTTTTTTATGATGCTTTGCAAATTCCTAAGAATTATCACTTATTTAAACAATTTCCATAAACAACTTCAGAGTTTGGCTATTTTTGAACAAATAGGCCTAATTTGTTTATAGAATCAACTGAGAATGTTTTTTCGATGACTGTTTTCTATGGTGCTTTGAAAATTCGTAAGACTTATTAATTATTTAAAAAATTTTCATAAGAAAATTCCAAATTTGGCTATTTTTTAACGAATAGGCTCAAATTTGTACATAATTAATTAAGAATGTCCTCGCAATTACTTTTTTCTATCGTGCTTTGCAAATCTACAAGAATTGTCGATTATTTAAAAATTTTCATAAATAAATTCAGAGTTTGTCTATTTTTTAAGGAATAGGCTCAATTTCTTCACGGAATAAACTAAGAAGTTTTTCCTGTGACTGTTTGATTACTTTGCAAATTTACGTGTATTATCAATTATTTAAACCATTCTCATAAATACATTCAGAGTTTGGCTGTTTTTCAACGAATAGGATAAATTTGTTTGCGAAATCAACTGAGAATTAAGAACATGAGGACAAATTCGAAAAAACAAAAAACGTGCACGTGTAGTGTTTCGATTTGAGTGGGAAATAATTTTTGATACGAAATAGAAATTTCGAAAATTAATTTGCTTTTAAGCTTATTTGCTTATTTGTTTTTGAGATTATATAAATATAATTTTCCTAGGTTTCTTGAGAAAATTGAAGATTTTTGAAAATTTCAGATATATCTAAAACATAGCTAGAAAATGTCTAATAAAGTTTTTTTATTTTATAGGATGTTACAAAATTTTAGGAAAACTTCAGTTTAGCTGGAAAGATATTTAGAACTTGTGGAAGTTTGAAAGAAATACAAAAATGTTTGATGAATTTTCGGAAACCTTTCAAAGTTTTCAGATATTTTCGATCCCTTCAAAACTTCTTAAATTCCTGAATATCTTTTAAACTGACTCGAATTATTCCAAAAATTGCCTTAAAACCTTACAGATTCTTTTCTGACCATTTTGAAAATCTTTTGAAATGTTCTGTTGGAATTAATTTTCAAAACCAAAAAATCACTTTAAATTCTCCAAGGAATCTGAAGAAAATATTTTTATTATTACCTTAAAACTTTTTATAAATCTTTTGAAATGTTTTGAACTCTTTTCAGAATTACTTCAAAAATTAATTTTTCAAAATAAAAATTGTTTGAAATTATCCCAAGATTCTTAGAAAATTTTTTTTATTCTTTTCAAATCATTCAAAATTCTTAAAAAGCTTCTAAATGATTGTTCGTTGAAGATCTGCAAAAATCTACGTTTTGTTAACATCTTTTTCAAATATTTCCGAGATTTGAATTATTTTATTATCTGCAGAAGTTTATAAATTGCAGAACATTGAATCTCAAATATATTAAAATTCAAGACATTTTATTGTAATTCTTCAAATTTGTAGAATTTTCAATCGTAAATCTTCAACTTTGTAGAATATTGAATTGTAAATCTTTAAAATATAAAATTTTAAAATTATGCGAATTTTAAGTTTCACAATTAAAAATGTTGTCATTTTAATGAATAACATTTTAAATTTCATCAATTTGGAAGATTTAGAATTGAAAACTCTCGACTTTTAATTCTGAAAATCATGAGAATATAGAAATGGTTATTTATACCTCTTTAAAAATTAAGGAGTTTGAATTGTAAATCTTAAAAATCGAAGAGTTTAAAACTGAAAATCGTGAAAATTAATGAATTTTCCTAGTAAGTCTTCAAAATTGAACTGTTCGAAGAAAACGTTTTAAATTAAATACCTTTAAAATCTAATTCTTGAAAATATAATAATTTGTAATTCCGCAGTCTCAAAATGTAAGAATTTTCAATAGTAACTCTTCAAAACGTTGAAGAACTTTGAATAACAAATCTTTCAAAATTGAAGAGTATTTAATTTTGAAAATCTGCAATTCAAAACTCAAATATTATTAATAATAATATTAATAGGCTGTGTCTAGTCCCGAAAAAATTATCAAAAAAAAATTGAAATAGTTGAATTTCATGCTAAAAAATTATTTTTTAACTAAAACAAGCGAATTTTTCAATAAAATAGTTGCATTTTCAGCCATAGAGATGAATTTTCAAGTAAAGTAATAAATCTTCAACCAAAAAAATTACTTTTCAAAAAAGTAGTATAAATTTAAATCAAAAAAAGATGAATTTTCAACGAAAAATTGAATAGTTAATATTTCATCCAGAAAAATTTGGATAATAAATAAAAAACAGTTGAATTTGAACAAAAAAGACGAATTTTAAATAGAATACTTAATTTTGAAGTTCAAAAATAATTTTCAACAAAAAAAAAAAAAAAAAAAATTGACAATAAAATCGTTGAATTTTAATCGAAAGAAATGAATTCGCAACTGAAAAAAATGTGTAACCAAAAACGAAGTAGTTCACTTTTCAGTTAAAAAAATAGTTTTCAACCAAGAAAAAGAAGGTCTGAACGAGACACTTAAATCTTCAACCAAAAATAATGAATTTTCAACCAAAAAGTCGAGTTTTAAACTAAAAAATTAATTTTTAACAAAAATAATTGTTAACAAAGTAGTTAAATGTTTTACCAAAGGAATAAATTTTTAACCAAAATAAATGAATTTGCAAACAAGAATAATTTTCTAAAAAAAAAGTCAATTTTTAAACACATATTTGAATTTTCAACTAAAAAGATCAATTTACAAGAAAATAAAAACGATTTTTTAAAAACTTAGTTAAATTTTCAACCGAAAACTGATTTTTTAATCAAAAAGATTACTTGTAAGCATCATGATTAATTTCCAACTTGAAGAGACGAATTTTCACTAAAATACATTAATTTTCATCCAAATCGTTAATTTTTAAACAAAAATGGGCGAATTTTTAACCAAAAACGGACAAGTTAAATTTTTAGTTAATCAATTTTTAACGAAAAAAAAACTGATTTTCACGAAAATAGTTTATTTTAAACCAAAGAGATGAATCTTCAACAAAAAACGTAAAATGTAATTGATATTTCAACCAAAAAATATTTTAAATTAAAATACGTTGAATTCAACTGAAAAGGACGTATTTTCAACAAATCATGTAATTTCTTAAATAAAAAAGATCAGTTTTTAACCAAAAATAACACAAAAACAAATAAATGACAAATTTTAAACCAAAGAGAAGAAACTTAACTGATAAATTTTTTATCAAAAGCAGTTGAATTTAACTAAAAAAGGGAAGACGATTTTTATCCAAAACAGTTGGTTTTTCAATTTTAAAATATGGTTGTTTTTAGTTTTCGCTATAAAAAATAGAAAATTCATGCAAACATGTACTTTGAAACGTTCTTTCAGTAAACAATAATGTTGTTTCTGAAATTCAGAACTATGCAAAAAAAACTGACCGTATTTAAAATATTAACTTTTTTCTTTTCAAAGTAAGGAAGCTATGGTAATGCATAGTATTTAAATATACGGTTTTTTATAGTAAAACTTTTTTCTTCAACATAATTCAAAGTTGATGCAAGAATTTAAAAGATTCCTTGGTTCGAGACGAATCAATTGACCTACAATATTAATAGATTTGATTAAAGAGTAGGGAAGTTATGGTAATTTATATATTTTTAAAATCGATTTTTATAATAAAAATTTTCTCATTCTCATAATTTAAAGTTGATGCGACAATAGAAAAGTTGTGTTGATTTAATACGAATCGATTGACCTATAAGATTGATACATTTTATTGAAGAGTAAGGAAGCTGTGGTAATGCATATTATTTGAAAACACGATTTTTTTGTATTAAAACTTTTTTCACTAACATATTTCAAAATTGATGCTGTTTTGGAAAAGATTTCTTGATTCGAGGAAAATCGATTGATCTATAATATTAATACACGTTATTGAAGATTAAGAAAGTTATGCTCATTTATAATATTTGAATCATCTGTTTCTAACAGAAAAACATTTTTTTTTGTAAAGAAATCATAAAGCTGGGAAAGGGATAGGGTGCGAAGGAACTTTTCCCTTCCCTTTTCCAGTTCGAAAAATTATAATTTCAAATACAAAATTTGACTTGTCTTTGTATTTAAAAATTTGTTGTATTATTTTGTAATTTTTTGTTGTTGTTGTAAATTTCTATTCTTAAATTGAGCAAAATGAAGACTTTGGTTTGTCTATTATTGAAAAAAATAACTAATGCTTCCTCTATGAGGAAGCAAATACATTTGCTAACGGGAAGCAAAGTGATCGTGAAATGAGCACCATATAATTATAAATACAAACAAAGTGGAATAAATAATTTTCCTATCTGGAAAATGTAATAATCTGAATAGATTGGTTCAGAGTCAACCAATAACATCAGATCTGGAAATTAATATAACATCTTAGTGCTTATACAATAATAAAGTTTCCAGAAAGATGTGCATATTAAATTACAATGTCAGCCTGATGCTTATCAATATACTTGTCAGTCAGCCCCTGAATTTTTCCTATTGACTGACAGGAAGGCTGCGCCTTACGATACCTTTTTTTTCACCATGGTATAAGACAACGTTTTGGTTGGCTGATTTGAAAATTTGTTAACCATCGGAAAGAAAACATCGGCGTTTAAATCGATGGATCGAAAGTAAAAAATCGATGCATCGATGTTGCAACACTACACGGAGAAAAATGGATGGTCAAAGTTAGAGGGTCAAAATTTCGAGAGCCAGTCCGTTCTTCTAGATGGTCTAAAGAGCCTTTCAGAATTTTTTCGACATGGTCAGAGAGGCTCTTATTTTATGGCCAGTCTGAGCGTTTTAAGAAGGTCAGACTCACTATCAGGGATAATCGAAATATCCTTTCGGGATGGTAAATACGATCATCTTGTTTAAACTCATTTCGACCATCCACGGAAGAGCAAATGACCCATCGCGGAGGGCCAACCTGATTAGTTACCGTTGGCGTGTTTATTTAAAATGAATAAATGTGTAAGTCAAATGTTCACAACAAATAATAAATGTGGAGTGCATAAGAATATTAGGAATTATTGTAAATTCATATTTAAGATGAAAAATATATTCCTTTCTTTAAAAATTAAAATCTATATTTATTTTCAAGAAAAAAATCTAATAAATAATTTAAATTTTACTTAACAAGCCCTTCTTTTGAGCAAAGAATTATTTTTAATAACTTTAGTCTTATTATTTGCTGTTTAAAATTGCTTTTCACATTTCATCATTTCAAATTAGCGCGCCAACCTCAACCAATCCGTTTGTCGACGCGATGGATGTAGTGTTAAAGGATACGAGAGTTGGGAGCACCATGGTTCAGAGCAATTTCGGAGTGAGTGAATGTCATTGAGCCGTTCAGCGTAACATTTGCTGTTTATTGAACTTAAACATATTTTTAACAAGTTTAAACTTCTTTTTGATATTTCGAATATGCGTGGAGAGTGAAGTGCATAAGAGAGAACGTCAAATTTGATGCTTCCAAGGGATTTAGGATTTAGGCGTAACTGGACGTTTGGCTATCAATTTGTTGTCACCGTGTCTTTTCAAACTGAAAACGTGCAAAACATTTCAGCATTCATTGATGACGTAGAAAGTAACGAGATGTGGGATATTGGTTTCTGAATTCACTTCAATGTTTGAAATCTTAAAATTCAGTGTGGCACCGTGCCGTGTCCTTAGCCTTTCGCGCTCCCAAAAATATATTGTCAATGTGCACTGTTTTTGCATATCAAATTATGTCTCATACACCTCACTCTGCACAAAGAATAAAAAATGCTTTCAGAATCCATGTATTTGATATAAATTTTCAGGTTTTATAGGTGTCACTTAATTTTATAATTCCCAGTCTCTTATAAGAGAGAGACTGGAATAAGTAGGAAAAGGACAACAAATCTAGAAAATGTAGGATAATCAAATCGACGCCCTAAGATGGGCAGGTCGACTGTTCGAGGAGATGAAGTAGACTATCTGATATGACCAAATCAACCTTCTATGATGAGCGATTCGACCCTTTATAATGATCAGTTTCGCCATCTCTCATGATCGGTTCGACTCTATGACGCTTGAGTTGACCGTCCGAGATGACCATGTAGAAACTCTGAGGTGGTCGATTTGAACCTCTTGTTTTAATCTTCTAGAGATAGTCGCTTTAGTCATCTTCAAGAGCTGTCCTATAGTTGACCCTGCAATATAGTCTGTCTGCACATCTAGATGCCCAAATGACCTTCCATTTTTCTCCGTGTAGGTGGAGGCCCCTGCAGACTTGAAATATCCCAATGTTTACGTTTTTTGGCCCTTGACATAAGTGAGAGTTCACTGTAATGATAAGTTATCGATAAGCTTAGGAATCTTACTTCTTTAGATATCAAATCAAGAGGTCATTACCCTATGATTCAAATAAAATGACAGCTACCGCAATTACGACGTTATTAGCATTACTACCAACATGGAGGTTACTTGTTTTCATATAAAGGAAATATCGCATTCGCCAGAATGTTTTTATCTTTGCTCTGATAAGAAGCTGCCACCAATAACGCAAGAGTTGGGTGGTATAAGTTTTTGGCTCCACGAACATAAACATCAACATTGATGATTTCATCTGTGTGTCACTACTCCAGCGGCCGTAAGAGATAACCCTGGTCGCCAAGCACTGATAATGCAGGTGCCGTCACCGGCCGGCTCTCCATCGTGACACTTTCGATTTTAAGTCTCTGTGACGCGATCCGAGAAAAGGGACCTACTAGGCAAAAATCGATTTTCGGATCATGACGGATTCTATAAGTTCTTTAACTGATCTTTCTAGGGGTGCAATCAGAAATTTTCTATCTGCATTATTTCACAAGATATAAATTATTGAAAAAGAGTCTTTGAACGCGTGCGAGGCAGCAGCTTGACGCCTCTGTTCCTTTTCTTCTCCCACCACTTCCCCCACTACTCGCCTCGTCACGGCGTGGAGCTCTAGGCTCTGCACAATAAGTTTATAATATTATCGAATTGGTAAATTCCCGACAGTTTGAAATATTACCGAATTTGAAAATT
>CAKNYM010045335.1:64104-86451 GCA_932195095.1 Andricus curvator
GGAAGAGGAAGAGGAAGAGGAAGAGGAAGAGGAAGAGGAAGAGGAAGAGGAAGAGGAAGAGGAAGAGGAAGAGGAAGAGGAAGAGGAAGAGGAAGAGTAAGAGGAAGAGGAAGAGGAAGAGGAAGAGGAAGAGGAAGAGGAAGAGGAAGTGAAAAAGGAGGGGGGAAGGACAAGGGGGAGCGGATATAGAAATGGAAGAGGAAGAGAAAAAGGAGGGACAGGGGAATGCAGAGGAAGAGGAAGAGGAAGAGGAAGAGGAAGAGGAAGAGGAAGAGGAAGAGGAAGAGGAAGATGAAGAGGAAGAGGAAGAGGAAGAGGAAGAGGAAGAGGAAGAGGAAGATTTTAATAACAAAACTGGGAAAATTTTTTTTACTTTCGAAAAGTACCGTTTTTTGAGAAATACTTGGATTCCTTTCAAGATACCTAGAAGTAGTGGAGCAACTATCCAAATAGTTTTTCAGCAGCAACGAAGATGCTTAAAAATTCATTGAATTTGTTATAAATAAATAAGTGCAAGAAAATTCTTTCGTAGGGATTGGTTGCGATTCGTCACTAGATTCGCATTAAGTCTTATAAATTTATAGACAAAAAGAGTTTTTATAAGAAACTAATGAAAGTTATTAGGTAATTTGTTATTTTTCAAACAAATTTGATAAACAATTATCCTTATCAGATTTTTATGATGGAATGCATCAAGTTTGTTATACAAAATCGACCAACAATTCGCTCTTCAATGATATATAATTATCATAATTACTCATCCAATAAAAATGTATGACTGTTTAAACAACATTAATTAACAAATGCATTATAGCGATTTTTTTGGACGTACAAACTTGGTTCTTTGAACGTTATCAAATCGAGGTATCTAAATTCTATCTATATCTAAATTTGTTAGTATATTTAGATGAAAATTAACAATTATATTTGTTATTAACAATTTTTCAACAAATTTGCATTATATTATGCATTTACATATAAGCAAAAAATTCCATTTTTTACCGAGGAATTAGAAGCCAATTATTCAAAAGTGACTTCTCGTTATCACCTAATGATTATTTTAACAAAATTAATTAACATTACTTGGATATTTTCCGACATATAAACTTTCTTCTTTGAACGGAATCAATTCTTAATAACTAATTTTCAAACTTTTTTGAGTTACTTGGATAACGATCAATCATTTTAATTGTTATTAAAAATGTCGTGAACAAATTTTTCTCGACTCATGTAATTCTTAGTAAATTTAACAAGAAAATCGATTTTTTAGTTTACAAATGCATAAGACGAGATAAATTTGTTTATGAGACTGTTAGTAATAATTACAATAATTGATCATCATTCAATTGTCTGAAAAAAGTTTAAAAATTAGTTATTAGCAGTTGATTAGGTTAAAAGAACACAGTTTGAAATTAAAAAAATAGCCAAATAGTGCATTTGTTGATTATTTTTGTTCAAAAAATTATAAATTGTTGTCGCTTGTTAGCAGAAAGTTATTAATAATTAGCTGACTGTTCATTCCTTGATGGAAAGTGAAATAATTTGTTATAAATACAAAATATGTTTGAAGTTTATTGAAAAAATTGTTGATAGCAAATAATAATTGTTGATTGTCATTCAAGTGTCCTTATAAGTTTATAAAATTGTTATTTACATTTGATTACATTAAAAGAATCAAGTTTGTACTTTGAAAAATAGCCCAACAGTATACTTGTTGATGAAAAAAAAATTAATCAATAAAAAAATGACATTTTTTTTGATGATCTGCTCCATGAAATAAATTGATCAATAACAATTTCCTTCAATTCTTCTAAATTCGCTTAAATTTTTTTGAAATCGCTGTATTAATTTTAATTCACCTGAATTCTTCCAAATTTTGTTGAATTCTTTAAAATTCGCTCAAATGTACGGGATTCAATTAATGATTTTTAATTCTTTGGATAATTTTAAATTTCATCAAATTCTTTCAAAAGCGCTAAATCTACGAAATTAAACTGATTCATTTGTTGTATTCTTTAGAATTATTTTGGATTTTTTTAAATACTGTGGATTCTTTTTGATTCACTTGAATTCTTTCGAAATTTCAGAAATTCTTTAATTTGAGAAGATTCTTACATTTTTTGAATTAATTTGAAATTCGTTAAATTCATGTATGCGTCATAATTGTTAGTGGTTAACCCTTCGTTGATGTCTAATTTTAAGGGCAACCATTATTTATTAAAATTTTGAAAGACTGCAAAGTATTTGATAAAAATAGAAAATACTTATTGAATACTTGAAAACGTCACTTGATAATTATCAAAGTACTATCTTACTTCTGAGTGGAAACAAGTTTGATTAGACCTATTTTTATGCCTTACCTGTGACAGTAGCTGCATATTGTAGTAACTTCGTTTTCCGAGACATTTTTCCTTTTTCACTTTTTTCGATA
Organism: Andricus curvator; assembly: GCA_932195095.1. Taxonomy (NCBI): domain Eukaryota; kingdom Metazoa; phylum Arthropoda; class Insecta; order Hymenoptera; family Cynipidae; genus Andricus; species Andricus curvator. Next base: position 66,536 of record CAKNYM010045335.1, read on the forward strand.
ACTTTAAAGATTGATCTTTAAAAAATCTAGTTCTTTATATATAAAATTTCGATTTAAATGTAGGATTCCACTTTCCGATTTTTGAACACTTATCGGTATTATAGATGATTGAAAATCTGGTTATTGAGTACACAAGAGTATTATTTATTTAATTACTCAGATGCACTTTAAACTATTTCATTATATTTATTACGAAGCTAAGCTTGAAGTTCTCAAGCGGAAAAACGCACATTTCGAGAAGAGCGTCCACCTTAGACTCAAAAGTATCGATATCTTTTTTTTTTCGTTCATATCAGTCAGTATTTTATCTTCCAGAAGCGATGCTATCATTCATTCAATATTATATACATATATGTGGACAGGAAGTTGAAAAATAAAATAAGTAGACGAATAAAAAAACTTAAAGTTCGTTTATTTTCAGTGTGAAAAATCAAGTTAGAAAAATATTTCCGAGAGCAAAAAAATAATTGCCAAAGATCAAGCAGTGATTTTTTGGCCATAGGACAAATTAAAATTTTTCGCTCGATCACAAATTTCAAATCTCTAATAATTCCCTCATTCCTGCTGTAAAAAAATATATCATTTGGAAATGGCAATACTTTCCACGTCACTTGCCTACAGGTACGAATTCTCTAAAAAAAAAATAATTTTGAATAAATTCACCCATATTATATATAAAATCATAAAATTCATTTAATGAATACAATTTAAAAAATACAGTAAGCTTACCTTAAGATAAGGTCGATCCATTCTTTGATATCAGGATGACCCAGATCTAGGAAAACTTGTGGATTTTCCTGGGTTACAGAACGTTTCCGATAAGGCATGATACCAGCTAATAACCCATTTTTAATGAATGGGGTGCCACCCTCGCAACCGCGCTTGTGTTGACTCGGATCGTAGGTGCAAAAATGATGCATAGTAAGAGTAATGTCTTCGCCGTAGAATCTGTAGTATCGTTGACATTGAAAATATTGAATTGTGCCGATTTCAATTATTTGTAATTCATTATTAATTATTTTTACGCCCCTGAAAAAGAAAAGGTAAGTATTTTTAATTCAATTATTTTAAAGAAAAAGCCTGGAACTAATGGCCTTGACCACGCCCAATTTCATTTACCACAATCTTCAGCCATACACCCTACAATCCCTTACATTTGGTCTCACCAAGCGATAAAAGCCCCTCCCACTGCATACGCCTCTCAACCACACCTCTTAAACACGCCCAATTTTATTCATCACGACTATATCTCACACTCTTTAAAACTCCTTTTGTTTGGCTATTTTTATAGATAAAGGCACGCCTACTGATCACGGTCAATTTATATTAAATACGCTCTTTAGCTCTACGATCCCTTATACTTGGCCTCGTAAATCGATAAAAGCCCGGCCCACTGACCATGCCTTTAAACCACGCCGAATTTTATTTACTACGATTTCCACCCACACTCTCGACCATCCCTTTCAACTGGCCACTACCTCGATAAAGGCACGCCTACTGACCACGCCTCGCAACCCCACCCAATTTTCATTGACCACGCTCCTTATCCCCACTTTCTACTACCGCTTGTAATTGAACACTCCCATCGATGAAAGTCATTCCCACTGACCAAGCCTCTCTTCCGTTCACCGGCGCTCTCCTGGTCAATTATTAATTTTTCTCGTCAATTTGAAAAAGTTGAAAAGATTTGAATTATTTAAAACGATTTCGAAGATTTTTGATCAGGAACAGGGAATTTAGAAGAAGAATTATGATTCTGAATTTAAATCGGGATTTTTTTTAATCATGGCTTTTACATTAGAATTAAAATGATTGCCCAAAATTCTCTCTTCGAAAGTCAAGATTTTTATAATTTATTACGAAAATTCCCTGTCTCAAAATCTAACTTATAATTCCTTATGGAAATTGCTGCTCTGATGCAAAATTAAAGCCATTTCCAAAAATTTCCCCTTTCAAGTCCGAATTATATTTATTTACAAAATTTTCTATTGTAACTCATAAATATAGTAACTGATTTAGAACAATGAATTTTTGAATTGTGACGAATTCTAACTTGGGAAAGGGAATTTTCAAAATTATCTCCATCTAACTTAGAATTAAAATTCTTTTCCAGAATTCCCATTCAATGTCAAAATTTCCCTCTTTCAAGACAAGTTTTAATTCTTTACCAAAGTAAATATTATAATTCAAACAATAGTACTTACTAAAACTAACACTTTCAGTAAGCTCAGGTCTTCTCAAGGTAAGCTACTAACATCTTTAGCTTTCTTAAAACGGTGTAGGGACAATAACATCGTCCCAAATTTCTTACAGTTAAAAAACCATTTAGGAACATCTAAATCCAAATCAATTCTACATAAAACAAGTTTGCTTCTCTTGAAAGAAAGAATACAACATACCAAATTTGCCTTGCACACTACCTCCAAAAAACTATTAAAACTTCACCTTTTCCTATCAAACACTCTCAGATTTGACATTTGGTCCACATTGGACCGCATATCATTTGACCAATCCCAACGGATTAAAGATTTTTGCACTCAAAAACAAAAAACAAAATTTGACAAATTACTTCCAGTAAGGCACGCACCATTAACTAACACAGTAAAAAACATCTCCAACCATCCTCTCAGCAATGAAATGATTTCAGCCTTATCTAAAGGACATAACTTTGCAGTAGCTCCCTCCAAAATCCCGAAAGAAGAAATTATCAGTAATTTGGAATCCACAATATATACCCTTCCGCCCGAACAAGCGAATGACATACGTCGTAGGACGGCCAACATTTTACGTGAAGCCCAACTTCCCTCCTCAAAGTTAACAAAACAAGAAAAAACAGCTATTAAAGAACTCAATCAGAATAAAGACATCATAATATTACCCGCAGACAAAGGAAATACAACAGTAATAATGAATAAAGAAGACTACAACAACAAAATCATGGACCTTCTCACTGACGATACATATAAAAAACTTAAAAAAGACCCTACAAAAACAATAGTCAGGAAAACAAAAACCCTTCTAAAAGACTCAAATCTTGACAGCGAAACAATATCTAAATTAAAACCTACTAATCCCATCTCTCCAAAACTTTATGGACTCCCAAAAATTCACAAAAATAACATCCCACTCAGACCGATCGTCAGCGCAATAAACTCACCAACTTACAACCTAGCACGCTTTCTCGCCAAAAAACTGAATCCTTTTACAGGAAACTCCATCACACACGTCCAAAACTCTTTTGACTTCATCAGAAAAATACAACAGATTCACATTCAACCCCAAGACATCCTAGTGAGTTTCGACGTAGTATCTCTCTTTACAAAAGTACCAATCTCTGATACAATCGATATTATCAAATCCTTTGCAAACTTCCCCTCCAATCTCACACCATTGATAGAACACTGTCTCACTAATACCTATTTCTCTTTCAATAACGAATTCTATGAACAAACCTCAGGAGCAGCAATGGGATCTCCAATCTCACCTGTAATAGCCAACATCTTCATGGAAAATCTAGAAACTAAAATCTTTAACAAATCCAAGCTTAAACCGGAATTTTGGTGCCGTTACGTTGACGACACTTTTGTCATCTGGAGACATGGACTTGATGAACTACACAAGTTCTTCGATTTCATCAATCAATTACACCCTAATATCAAATTCACCATGGAAATAGAACAAAACGGAAAATTGCCTTTCTTGGACGTACTAGTTTACAAACGATCTGATAACACATTAGGACATGAAGTTTACAGAAAACCTACCCATACAAACAGATACCTACATGCCTCCTCCCACCACCACCCATCTCAAAAGCAATCGGTCATCAATTCCCTTGTATACAGAGCTGTCTCCATAACAGATAAAGATAACTTACAAAAAGAACTACAGAATGTTAAAAAATCCCTAATACAAAACGATTACACAAACAAACAAATTAATAAAGCAATAAGAAAATACACTCAACAAAACAAGTCAACACAACCTACTGAAGAAAGAGAGAGAAAAATGACCACCACCCTACCCTACATTCAAGGTATCACAGAACAAATAGGAAGAATTCTCAACAAACACAACATCAGAACCATATTTAAACCACCTGCAAAAATAGGACAACTTCTAAACAACCCTAAAGATAAAAAAGAAACTTTCAGTGATCCGGGAATATACAAAATCCCTTGTTCTTGTGGCAAAGTCTATATTGGAGAAACCGGGAGGGCGGTAAGTCAGCGTGTAAAAGAACATGAGAGTAAAGTCAGGCTAAAACATTTCACGCAATCAGCAGTAGCTGAGCATCATATTGAAACAGGACATAGCATTTTATTTGAAAAAACAACCGTAATCGCAAAAACGTACAATAAATTTCCAAGAAAACATAGAGAAGCAATCGAAATCTTAAAACACCCTAATAACATCAATAGGGACAATGGATATAATACCAATCCGATTTGGCTTTCCGTCCTCCCGGGTTTTTTAAAAAAGACTTGATTGGCCAATCAAGTTCAACCAGCCCACACCAGGGGCACTCTGGCCAATCACAGGCATCGTAGAGAATACATACCTAAGAACAACATGACCTGAAACTTCAGTTTCAGGTCAGCCCTGAAGAAGTGAACTGCAATGTTCACGAAATGTCGGCAACATTCATAGTTTCGCACACGATTGAAACCCGAAAAAATCTTTGAATTTTTAATTTAAATTTATTATAATAGTACATTGTTAACCAAATGAGAAGACAACATATCGCGAAAGAAAATGCCTAATATTTCCAAACTTTTCCGTCACCAGTGTGGAAAAGTAAGTTTTATCAGGCAGACCCATCATCGATCGTGAAATCGACCACTTCAAATGTTTCGCGCCAGAGTCCCAAATTCGCATTTCCTGCGCGGGTATTAAAGAAAAGTTCTTCTACTAAAGTGGGCAAAAAATGAAAGTTATAACTTTTTATGAAATTTCCTGTTAAAACGTTAAAATTAAAATTCTTTACTGAAATTCCCTGTCCCAAAGTAAAAATTATAATTCTTCATGCGAATTTTCTGTCCCTGAACCTACCTTTCGGCACACCTAATTTCATTAACCGCGTTTTTTATCTATGAAATATATCAACCCTTTTCGTTGGCACGTCCATGTCTGTCGCCAACGCCTCTTCATCGCACCCAATTTAGTTCTCCACGCTTTTTCTTTATATTCTTTACTGTCCCTTCTATTTGGACATTCCCATCAATGAATGTCGCGTCCACTGATCATGCATCTCAATCACGCCCAGTTTCATTGACGACGTTTTTAATCATAAAATATATCGCCTTGTATTTTTGGAACGCCCATGGATGCCGCCCACGCCTCTCCACCACGCCTAGTTTCATTGCCCACGCTCTTCATACATAATTTTTACCACCCATTTTTTTTTATCTTTCATCAATAAAAGTCACGTCTACTGATCATGTATCTCAACCACGCTCAGTTTCATTGTCCACGCTATCTATTCACATTTTCTATTATCTCCTTCATTTGCCCACTGTCATTAAAGAATGACACGCCTACTAATCATGCCTTACGACCATGCCTCATGTCATTGACGAGCCTCTTTATCCATAAAAAGATCACCCCTTTTCGCTGCCACGCTTATAGATGCTTGTCACGCCTCACAGCTACGCCCAATTTTATTTGCCACGATCTTTATCTATTGTCTCCACGAGCTGTCTCCACGAGCTGTCTCACGTTCACTGATCATGCCTCTTAACCACGCCCGATTTCAGTTGCCACGATCTTTATCCATTCTCTCTACGACCCCTTTTATTTGGCGTTCTCCTCAATGGAAGTTACGCCCACTGATTATGCCTCTCAACCACTCCCAATTTCATTAACCACGCTCTTTATCCAGAAAATATATCGCCTATTTTCGTTTATTCAAGCCAACCAACTAATTTTGTTGGACTGTTTGGTTGTTCCAACCAAAAAGTTTGGTGCGCTCAACAAAAGTTTGTTGTGGGCAAAACAAAACGTTTTTCTTGGTTGAGCAAATATATTTTGTAGAATGAACCACATTTTTATAAAAGCAATACGATCATTTTATTGAAGTAGCAGTATGTTTTTTGATGGAAGTAAATTTTATTATAAAAAGTCAGTATAAGAAACTCAGTATAGAAATAAGTAATATGAAAATATTGAAATAAGTGTTGCAAATAATAGACTAAAAACAAATGATTTATTTATTTAGCTAGGTAGGATTTCAAATTATTTCAAGGGATTTCTACGCATTTCAATAATTAGAAGGGATATGAAGAAACTTCCAACTTTTTCAAAGGATTAAAGGGATTTCAAAAGATTTTATAGATTTTGGGCCATTTTAACAGATTCCACAGAATTTCAAGTGATTTGGAAAATTTCAACGGATTTTAAAGATTTTTAAAGCGTTTAAAAAGATTTTCAGCTCGATTTTAAGAGATTTCAAGGAAACTTCAAGAATATAAGATGATAAAAAAAAACAAATTGGAAATCAATAACGCAGTTATTAAATGCTCAGAGTGATTTTTTTTCTGAAAAATAGTTTGCAATTATTCAAACAGTTTTTAGTTGTTTAATTAATTTTTTTCTACCTATAAATTTAGGAAAGTTACTATTCAACGCAATGAATGACGCAACTAATGAATGCTAAGAGTGATTTTTCGGGCAAAACAGTTTGCAATTCTATAAAAAAATTAATACTCATTAACTTGCGCTGTCTTATAAGAAAGGGGGAGAAAAATTGAGTTTTCTCGAACCTCTTCCACTGCGTCGCTTATTATTCAGTATTAAACAATTTTTTTCGGTACGTTATGGATAGTCTTTTTTGGGATCGATTTCGCTGAGATAAGGAAATATTCATTAATAAGCGACATAGTGTCATTATTATTATTATTTTTGTCGAACTTGTTCTTGGATGAACCCGGTTTTTCATCACAGCCACGGACCAAGTCAAGCGGCAGTGTACCTAATATGACATATTGGACAAAGCCTGGGTTTTACCCCATAATGCACGGACTGGATTGCAGCCAAGTGCATGATAGGGGAACCTACAGCTTAAAGTGGGATCCGAACCACCAGAGCCTCTGTAAAGGTACATCGAATAATTTCCAGAGGTACCGGCTCAGGGATCAAATCCCGTATCTCTAACGTGAAGTCCGAGCGCCTAACCAACTGAGCCACCGAGGCTCTTTATTATTTTTTTTTCAAACTTGTTCTCGGCTGAACCCGGTTTTCCGTCATAGCCACGGACTAAGGTAAGTGAGTAAGTGAGTATTACCGCTGTTATGCTTACACAGCGGCCGCGAGTGTTGGAGTTGACAACAGTCGCCTCTGGATGCTTTCTTAGAGCTACCATCTATCCGTACATAGGTATTTAGTCGCTTTCTTTCTGGTGGTCTAAAAAGTTTCTTACAATGCGACAGGTGTATAATAAAACCGCCTTCTGAAGAATAGGTGCATGTTTTACATTCTTCCATTTTGTCTTTACTTCATGCCTAAGCTCGCTATACTTATGGATCTTGGTTGTATAGGTCACCTGAAAATTCTGGTTTAGTGGACAAGCAATGTTAATGATTACGACTGTTCCAACTGTTTTCTCTCGCATCACGATGTTAGGTCGATTGGCTCGGATATAATAATCCGTCTGGATAGTAACATCCCAATATAAGATGTAATCTTCGTTTTCCAAAACGGGAACTGGAATATATCTATAGAAAGGCATTATGGTAAGACTCCTAGGTTTAGGGCAAGTCGTTGATGTATAATGCCCGCCACATCATTATGTCTGCGCGTATATTCTCTCTGAGGCATTACGCGGCAACCATCATTAATGTGCTGGATGGATTCGTTGGTATCTCCACATAATCGGCACCGGTCAACCACGTCTTCATGTGGCACGTGTTTGCGATAATTTCCAGTGTTGACAACCCTATCCTGAATCGCAATGACGAATCCTTCCATTTTTGGATACAGGACGCCCTTTCTCAACCAAATACTGGATGCCTCACTATCCACTTCATGTTGATCTAACGTTTTGGGGTGCTCGTCGTGGATGGCTTTCTGTCACCATTGCGTTTCTAATTCCTCTATGGTTTTGCCCTGATATTCAAGGCCTCCTCTGAGGAAAAATTTAAGGGCGTGTAGTGAAGATCCGCTTTCCAGATGCTGTTGTGAAGCGGAACATCTCGCTTGCTGTAAAAATAGTGTCGCAACTGTATAACTTGTGACTTATACAGTTTATTGACATCTACAACGTCCCTACCCCCTCTATGTCGTGTTAGAACTAGCCTTATAATCGCCGAGTTACTGTGGTGCATTTGGTCCTTCGTCGTTTCTACGTTGACGGTTCTGTTCAACCTTTCAAGGTCGGCGTTAGACCATTTGAAGAGCCCAAAGGAGTGCGTGAGGACAGGGACGGCATAGGTGTTGATTGTCCTGATTTTGTTTGCCGAGTTAAGAGAACTCTTCAGAATCAATCTGAGTCTTGTAGTGAAGGTAGTCGTTAGGTTTTTCTTAACTATCGTATGCTGACTACCCTTGGATTCGAGAATACTCAGATATTTTTATGATATATTTATTATTTATTTACCTTGCCCGACTTCCATGTGGATATCATTAGAAAACTGCTTTGTTACATCGATCGCTTGCTGCAGTTTCGGGTCTGAACTAGCGTATGGCTTCAGATCATCAATGTATAGAAGATGGGTCACTTGATGACGATCCTCAGTATCATGTATTCTGAACCCATGATACATGATATTTAGTGTTTTGCTCAATGGGTTCAACGCTAAAAAGAACCATAGTGCACTGAATGAGTCTCCTTGAAATATACCCATCCTAACTAGTATTGATCTAGTTATCCTTGGTTGTCCATGATAAAAATACTTGATTCTTGTACCCCAAAGCATCATCGCACGACTCAGAAAGGCAATGATGTGGGGGCAGATTTTGTAAATTTTCAGGGCTTCAAGCAAATAGTCATGTGGTACGGAGGAAAACGCTTGCTTGTAGTCAATGTATGCCATGTGCAAGTATCTTTTATGTTTACGAGCTTGACTCATGGCAACAGCGTCTATGATGACTAGATCTCTATTGCCTCGCGAGTTTTTACAACATGCTTTTTGTTCTTCTGTAACGATGTCATTCTCGTCGCAGTGAGAATATACCTTATCTGCAATGATAGCTGTAAGATGTTTATAAATTGTTGGAAGACAGGCTATCCGTCGAAATTCAGATGGATTTTGAGCGTCTGGTTTTTTAGGCAACATATACGTAGTGCCCTTCAGCTTAAAGCTCGGCATCAGATCTGGGTGTTCGATGATCTTTCGAAAACACGTTGCCAACGCAGAATGCAAACTCGGCAGGTACTTGTACCAGAAGTTGTGCACCATTTCCGGACCTGGAGCTTTCCAGTTACTCGCCATTTTCAAAACCGCTGAAACATCTGAAGCTGTGATGTTAGTCAGCTCCATTTCTCACGGTTGCTACAGCTGCACAATATACAAGAGTATGCATTTGAACGCAGTTAGTGTTGCGTTCAAATGCATAGGTAAAACCTTGCTGTTCAAGTGTCCTATTAGTGCACGCAGATCCTTTGTGATGTTCATCTTGGGCAGAGAATGCCTTTGTGTTCGTTCGAAATGTCTGAATTCTAGTAAAGCATGACCAACATTTCTTTTAAGGTGCTTTAGTTTTTCTGGGATTTCGCTGTTTGCATCAACGTTATTAATGTCCAGATCTGATTCTAGTGGAACCGGTACCTGATGTTCATTACCCCTAGAACCTATACCTTCATCTTCAATCAGGTCTTCGTTGTCCACATCTTCCAAAGGTAGTTTATCAATAGCAAGCTGCTGTGTTCCACTTCCATTTGGATGGCAGCTATTTAAATAGCCAAAAGCAATCTGTTGACAGCTGTTGAGCGTTTTGGTCTGCTAGATTCTCATTTATTCTTGTGGCTAGCTTTGGGTACTCAAGTAAGAAGAATAAATGGTGTTCTCTCCTCACACTTTTCCCACTGCTCTCTACCGAAAAATAAAAGCGCATAACATCTCTGTTCATATGGTACGTCCATTTTTATCGCATTCTTGGTTACTGAACCTCTGCTTCTGCCTCTAGTAGATTGAGGTCATCTCTCTTTGGAGGAAGTTGTGATGCTGGATCATCATACGGTTGCGCTGAAACATCAATTGCTGCTGCTTGATCGTCTGATGCAGCATCCTCTAACTAATGCTCATTGCCGACGTTTCTCCACGCTAAATCAACCTGCTGTTTAATCTCCATTGCTCGGTTTTCTGAGATAAGAAGATTATAGAGATTACAGATTATAGAGATTGTAGAGACGCACCAATCCCTCAATTATTGAGTTATCCCACTTGATGTCCTCTCACGGTATTTCTGTTGAGGTGGTTAGCTGCAAATTGCTAACGCCAGCCAAAGAATCCTCAGCAGGCCTAGTTGATGTTTTACTGTTGACCGTTTGTCGCAGATGTTTTTGCTGATGATTATTGAGATCAGCCTGACCATCTCGCAGCTCACTATTACCACCGTCCCGCATTCTGTGGCCCCCAGCGGTGACTCCAGGGGCGCTCCGGCGATCCTCGGGAAGCGACAAGCGTTTGAAAATTTTTAATAAACTCTCCATAATAATTTATGGGTTTTTGTGTTCCTCCTAGTCCCTATCCTTTCCGTTCTCAGCCTGTCTGGCATGGGAAACTCCATTGGTAGCAGTGCCACCGCCAACACAGTCGTCAAAGTCATGAGAGGAAAGCTCAAGTCCAACCGTGACGTCAACGCGAGAACACCTTCGGTAGGGGAATTATTACTTTATTATTCTTATTTATCATTATTATTATTATATTTTCTCATTTTTTTCTCAGGCTTAAGATGGTTACAGCCCAATATGTCATTGAAACATTAAATCTATCATTAAAAAATGTTACTGTTTACGTTCTTTAATTGTGTCGCTGATTCCAGAAAATACTGACTTTTCATGATTTGGTGGGAAAAAACGATACAAATAATAATTTATTTAGACAATGTAAGTCTAGCTTGAAAATAGTCGAAAACTTGTTAATTATTCGATTAAAGCAATCAATGTTGATTTTTTTTAAATACCGTATTTTTTCGAAAACCAAGTTTCTCTCATTAAAACCCCATGGTAATTTCAAAAGCCCAGGACACGGCTTAGTGTTGACCGATTTGAAAAGAAGGAAATTCATTTTTCCCGAAAACAAACAAATTGGGGTAGGGGGGATTGATCACCAAAAATGGCAATTCAAATTCTTGGATCCTCAATGGAAACCCAATTCTGTGGTACAAGTAACAAAATGGTACTTGAGAAAAATTGTTGTTTGAGCCAAATAAATTGATTTGTTACACCACCAATTTTTCAGTAATCTCAACCTGTTTGTGAAACGAACAAATACAGTCCAACGAAATTATTTTGTCATCGTAAACTAATTTTTTTTCTCAGTGATAGAGAAAAAGTTTAAAAATATGTTTTTTTTTATAAAACAGTATCAAAATAGTTTATAATAACTTACTTCGGGCCTGTTACGCCGCAGCCCCATCCAGTCATATAGCCAGGACTATGTACTGGAAGTGGTTTTTCAATCCGTTTAATTGGTTGATTAGTCCGACCGATAGGAGGATCAATTTTAACCAAGGAAAGATCAAAATCATATGACACTGGATTGAAGTTTTGGTGAGGAATTATCATTCGAACACTGTGTCGCATTCCACGATTTCTTTGTGTTGATCCAGATAAAACGAAGTAAGTTCCAGTTTCTTCGAAACATGAAGCAGGAGCAATGATAATATTAGGCAGTAATATATTACCTACACAGTGACTAACTTCACCTCTGAAAATATTGACAAGGTGACGAGCATGTTGAATCGTTACCCCTCTATTTTGAGGCAGGAATATGCTGAGTAGTCGTTTTTTTCGGATGTGAAGATTCGACGATTCCTCTGCTAGAATAATCCAAATTTGAATTTATTAGAATTAATTTTATAATAATATGATACGATTAGTAGGGAAAGGGCCCACTTTGTCGGTATTGAGTTACGTGTAGAAATATATAGCCGGATAAATTCCCGGCATTTTAAGCCCAGGATGAATACTCTAGATTGAAAAACGAGTTACCAGGGCACTTTTGAAGTTGAAACTTTTAAAATCCACTTTTCGAGATGAATGCATCTAAAGTTTGCGAGTGCCATAAGCGCACGTATTATATTGTTTATTTAAACATAAAATTTACTCACTTCTGGTCACTTTCCGGACATTCATATAATGTCATGAGATAGAGTAGAGATTAGAGTATGATTTTTGATCAAAACCCTGAAATCGATAGTTTTGACCTTTTTTCACAAAAACGTTAGTATCTCCTAAACTACGATCGACAAAGTGGGCCCTTTCCTTGCGGCACGTAATATAATATTAAGCTTGCTACTTGAAGGTTTTTTGGTGTTACTGAAAGCGAATCTGATGTTAGAATTATAAAACTCAAAATGGCGGTCTGGAAATATGAAAATTATTCGGATTTGCCCTAAACTTGCAATGCTAGGATTTTGGGGGTAACTGAAAACGAATCTGAAGTTAGGACTATAAAATTCAAAATAGCGGTCTCTGAATATGAAAATTATTCGGATTTTCACTAACCCTGCTATTCTGGAGTTATTTGGGATACTGAAAATGAAACTGAAGTCAAAAATACAAAATTGAAAATAGCAGATCCAATATGGCGGACTAAAAATTTATGAATTATTTTAATTTGCTTTGAACTTGATACTAGGGAATTTCTGAAGTCACTGAAAATAAATCATAAGTCAAAATCATAAAACTCAAAATGGCGGACTGAAAATAAGGAGACTAATTCAATTTGCTTGAAACTTATTGCTGAGCGGATGTTTCTTGGGTCACTGAAAACGAATCGGAAATGAGAACTACAAAATGGCAGATCTAATATGGCGGACTAGAAATATAAGTAATCTGATTAATTTTTGACCTGAAATTGAGGTTCAGTGATCCAAAAAGCCCCAAGCAGACAAGTTTCAACAATTTCGAATCAATCAGAATCCATCCAGAAAGATTAAAAAAGGTCATCACTGGGAGACCTCATGGGTTTATGGCTATCACCCTGAGACAAAAGCCCAATATTTGCTACGGAAGACACCTGGATCCCAGAGAGCGAAGAATACGTGCCAGATTCGGAGCAACGTGAATTAACGCTTACTGTTTTTTTTTCGACCCGGAAGGTGTTGTGCACCATGAACACGCTCCAAATGATCAGATTGTAAACAACAGTTGTTTGTGATACAAGTGCGCAAAATAGGGAATTGCCGAAGAGTGTGAAAATTGTAGCATGAACCGCAGCAGCAATCACATGAGTAGCAGTCGCCCGTGCGTACGTATATCACACGCTTTTTTCGCAACAACCACCCAAGAACATTATTAAGCACCTTTTTACACTTTTTATTAAACTCCTGATCCCGTGTGTTGAATTTCAGCCAAATGTCTGTACAATTTTTGAAGTGAAACTTGGAAGGGCACTGTACATCATTTTTGTACAAGGAATAAATGCATAAGAATCATCACGTCAAGACTCGAGCGTCCCGACAAACTCCAGCGTCACGTCACGCTCCAGCAATGTAACGAGCTGAGCGCGCGTATTCATGGAATTCATGAAATTCGCGGAATTCATAGAATTTCGGGAATTCCATAAATTCTTTGGATTCCATGAATTCTTTGGATTCCATGAATTCTTCGAATTCCACAAATTCCGTGAATTCTGTGAATTCTACATATTCTGCATATTCTGTGAATTCCTTAAATTCCATGTATTCCGTGAATTCCACGAGTTCTTCGGATTCCGTGAATTCTATGAATTACGTGAATTGCGCGAATTCCGTGAATTACATGAATTTCGCGATTTCCGTGAATTCCATGTGTATACCATTAAGCCATTTCCCTTTCAGGGTAGGCGTGACACTACCCGATCCGGGTAATGTTTCTAGGTGGATAGTTTTCTTGTAGTTATAAATAACTACAAGTTTGGGCTCACCACACCCATAATATGCCAACAGCACACAGTATTCTCGAATGGTCAACCATTCAAGTACTAACCGCGCCCAACGCTGCTTAACTTTAGTGATCTGACGAGAACTGGTTTTTTCAGCGTGGCATGGCCGTTGGCATGAATTCCATAAATTCATTAATTCGATGAATTCCGTGCATTTTTGAATTCCGTGAATTTGATTGAAATCGGTGAATTCGTTGAATTCGTTGGATTCTGTGAATTCGTTGTATTCTGTGAATTCGTTGGATTCTGAGAATTCATTGCATTTTGTGAATTCGTTGAATCCGCTGAATTCTGTAAATTTCGTGAATTCTGTGAATTCCTTGAATTCTGTGAAATCCTTCAATTCCATGAAGTCCTTGAATCCGATCAATTCCGTAAATTTCATGAATTCCGTGAATTTCATGAATTCCTTGGATTCCATGAATTCCTTGGATTCCATGAATTTCATAAACTCAATGAATTCCGAGAATTCCATGAGTTCTTGAATTCAAAGAATTCTTGAATTCAAAGAATTCAAAGAATTCCAAGAATTCTTGAATTCCATGAATACTGTTAATTCCGTCAATCACTTGAATTCCGTGAATTCCGCGAATTTCATGAATTCCGTGAACTCAATGAATTCCGTGAATTCCGTGAATTCCATTAATTCCGTGAACTCCGTGAATTTTGTGAATTCCGCGAATTCCACGAATTTCTTGAATTGCGTGAATTCCATGAATTCCGCGATTTCCGTGAATTCCATGCATTCCGTCAATTTGATAAATTCATGAATTCCATAAATTCCGTGCATTTTTGAATTCCGTGAATTTGGTTGAAATCTGTGAATTGGTTGAATTCTGAGAATTCGTTGAATTCTGTAAATTCCGTGAATTCCGTGAATTTCATGAATTCCGTGAATTTCCTGAATTCCGTGAATTTCATGGATTCCGTGAATTTCATGAATTCCATGAATTCCATAAACTCAATGAATTCCGAGAATTCCATGAATTCTTGAATTCAAAGAATTCAAAGAATTCCAAGAATTCTTGAATTCCATGAATACTGTTAATTCCGTCAATCACTTGAATTCTTTGAATTCCACGAATCCCGTGAATTCCGTGAATTCCGCGAATTTTATGAATTCCGTGAATACCTTGAATTCCATGAATTCCGTGCATAGAACGAATTGGTTCAATTCCACGAATTTTTTAAATTCCATGAATTCCATAAATTGCGTGAATTCCATGAATTCCGTGAATTTCATGAATTCCGTGAATTCCATGAATTCCGTGAATTCCATGAATTCCGTGAATTCCATGAATTCTGTGAATTCCATGAATTCCATTAATTCCGTGAATTCCGTGAATTCCGCGAATTCCACGAATTTCTTGAATTGCGTGAATTCCATGCATTCCGTCAATTTCATAAATTCATGAATTCCGTGCATTTTTGAATTCCGTGAATTTTGTTGAAATCTGTGAATTCGTTGAATTCTGTGAAGTGGTTGATTTATGAGAATTCGGTGAATTCGTTGAATTCTGTAAATTCCGTGAATTCTGTGAATGCCTTGAGTTCTGTGAAATGCTTGAATTCCATGAAGTCCTTGAATCCCATGAATTCCGTGAATTTCATGGATTCCGTGAATTTCATGAATTCCATAAACTCAATTAATTCCGAGAATTCCATGAATTCTTGAATTCCATGAATTACGTGAACTCAATGAATTCCGCGAATTCCTCGAATTTCATGAATTGCATAAATCCAACGAATTGTTTGAATTCCACGAATACCTTGAATTCCACGAATTCCTTGAATTCCATGAATTCCTTGAATTCCATGAATTCTTTGAATTTCGTGAATTTCATGAATTCTTCGTATTTCATGTATTCCGTGAATTTCATGAATTCCATGAATTCCTTGAATTCCACGAATTAATTGAATCCCACGAATTCCGTGAATTCCATGAATTCCACGAATTCCTTGATTTGCATGTTTCCGTTAATTCCATGTATTCCGTGAATTCGTTGAATTCCGTTAATTCCTTCAATGCCTTTAATTTCGCGAATGTCTTGAATTCCTTGAATTTTGTGAATTATGCGAATTACTTAAATTCCGTGAATTCCTTGAATTTCTTGAATTCCGTAAATTCCTTGATTTGCGTGAATTTCTTGAATTCCATGAATTCACTGCAGTTAAACCTTCTTTCGAAGTTTCACTTCTATCGTGCGTCCCGAGACACACACATTTTTCTACACGAATTTTTAAGATTATTTTTATTTTGCCGGTGTGCAAAGTTACTTATCTCTAAAGGGCGCATGCTGTTCCATTGCATCGATTCGCAAAACAGACATGTTTCAAAAGGCGCATGCGCCATTTTAATTCCCACACAGTCTTTTAAATTGAAGTACTTTGCGTATCATTTAGAGGCAAGGAAGTCCTCACTTTCGAGGTGGGGGTTGTAAGAAGAATATTACGAAGGAGCTCTAAATCGATTACGTGACGCAGTAAGAAGGAAACGGCCTGATTTGTGGAAAAGTGGTGACTACGACAACGCAGCTGCCCATTTATCGCAGCTTATTCAGCTATTTCTGGTGAAACACAGCCTTACACAACTTTGCTAGACCCCATACTGTGCTGACATTTTTTGCTGTTTCCCAAATTAAAGTATTCTTTGAAAGGAAAACGATTTGAAGACGTAGTGGAAAGTAAAATGAAAAAAAATTCAATGTCCATGAAAAAGTTTTACGAACCCGGAAAAACTTTGAATTGGGTTTTTATACATTGAGCCACACAGGTAAGATTTTCAGCTTTATTGAAACAATCAGGTCAGATCACCTCGTAGAACATGACGTATGCATTTATAAGCTACTGTTTCCAAATGGAAGAAAAATAATTATTTACTAACTTCATCTATTTAACCTAATTTATTCACGTTAAAAATAATCTTTCTGGTATGTATGTGTAAAAAGATATCAATTTCATCAAGATGTGAACTTGAAACAGTTAGAACTGTAAACTAATATTCTCAAAAAGTCTCATTTTTCCAGATTATTAATTCATAAAAAAATAACGTAAGGATAAATTCGAAAAAATAAGTTTTAATTTTCATCTTTATTTAAAAATTTCGAATACTTTTTTTCGAATAACAAAATTATTTTTGAGATTTCTTTGTACTCTCGAATTGGAAAATTCTCGAATAATAAAATTCCCGGATTATAAAATTCCCGAATAATAAAATTCCTGAATTGTGAAATTCCTGAATAATAAAATTTCCGATTTGAAAAAATCCCGAATAATAAAATTCCCGTATTGGGAAACTCCCAAATAGTGAAATTCCCGAATAATTAAATTCCCTCGGAAATTACTGAATTATAAAATTTCTGAAAAATAAAATTCCTGCATAATAAAATTTCCTAATAATAAAATTCCCGCATAATGAAATTACCTAATTATAAAATTCCTGAATAATAAAATTTCCGAATTGGAAAATTCCCGAATAATAAAATTTTCGAAATGAAAAATTCGCAAATAATAAAATTCCCGTATTGGAAAATTCCCAAATAATGAAACTCCCGAATAATGAAATTCCTGAATTATAAAATTTCTGAATTATGAAATTCCCGAATCATAAAATTTCCGAATAATAAAATTCCCGAATAATAAAATTACCTAATTATAAAATTCCTGAATGATAAAATTCTTGAATTATAAAATTCCTGAATAATAAAATTCCCGAATAATAAAATTTCCGAATAATAAAATTCCTGAATTGGAAAATCCACGAAGAATAAAATGTTTAAAGTATAAAATTCCTGAATAATATAATTCGCGAATTGGAAGATTCCTAAATAACAAAATACCTGAATTATAAAATTCCTGAGTAATAAAATTTCTGAATTGGAAAATTCCCATATAACCAAATTTCCGAAAAATTGCCGAATTATAAAAAATCCAAACTAGAAAATTTCCGACAAATTGCCGCATTATAAACTATCCAAACTAGAAAATTTCCGAATCTGAACAATTAAAAAAATTATTTATTAATATTATTCAATTATTGAACATATAATAATCAAATATTACTATGAAGAAATTAGATTAGAAACTTTGGAAACTAAAAATATGTTTTCTTCATAAAAATATTTGATTATTGTATTTTTAATAAATGAATAAAATGTATGAAAAAATTTCAAGTGTTTAAATTCGGGAATTTCTTAATTCTGATATTTTATAATTCGGGAATTTTATTATTTAGTAATTTTTTTATTCGGGAATTTTATTATTCAGGAAACAAAAAAAAAAAAAAAAAGTTTTTGGCTGGTGACCTTCTCAGCATAAACCACCAACCAATTTGGGAATTTTCCCATTCCGGAATTTGATTATTCAGGAATTTTATTATTCGGGAGTTTCCCAATTCGGGAATTTTTCAATTCTAAAATTTTAAAGTGTCGGGAATTTTATTTTTTGGGATTTTTCAGTCGTCCCATTAAGTGTGGGCATGAACTAGAGAAAAGAATGTTGGGAAGGTTGGAAGTCGGCTAAGTATGACATGCCCATGAAAAAAACTGATTTACCATGAATGAAGTAAGATAAAATAGATTAAGTGTGTAAATAGTTCTAGTTTTTTTAATTTATGTCGGTGGAGGTGACATCACCAATTTAAAAGTTTCATAATTCTTCGACTATTTCATTGAAAATTAACTTTTTTGTTGAAAATTAATATTTTCGGTATGAAAAATCAACCATTTGGTTGAAAATTAATGAATTGGGTTGAAAATGAACTATTTTGACAGAAAGTCCAACTATTTGGTTGAAAAGGAACTTTATTGTTGAAAATTCATCTTTTTCGCTTGGAAATTAAACTGTTTTGTAGAAAACTCGTTGTTTTGCTTGAAAATTCAACAATTTATATGCAATTTTTTTCTTATCTTATTTCAAAGTTCGGCTTTTTCGTTTCAAAATTTATGTCTTTTGGTAAAAAATCTCTTTTTTTGTTGTTGAAAATTCAACTATTTTGGTAGAAAGTTCAACTAGTTGGTTGAAGAATAATGAACATTTTTATTGAAAATTCAACGTTTTTGTCGAAGTGTTGTTTTTAGTTTAAAAATTCATCTCTTTTGGTAAAAACTACTTTGTTGAAAAGTCAGTTGTTTGGTTGAAGATTCATAATTTTAGTTGAAAATTCATCTCTTTGGTTGAAAATTTAACTACAATTCAATTGTTTTGTAGAAAATTCGTCTTTTTGGTTTGCAAATTCAACAGTTTTAATGCAATTTTTTTCTATTCTTGTTTCAAAATTCGGCTTGCTGTTTAAAAATTTATCTCTTTTTGTAAAAACTACTTTTCCCAATTTTTGGGTAAAAAGTTCAACTATTTGGTTGAAAATTATCTTTTTTTGTTGGAAATTTAATTTTTTTATTGAAAAATCAACCATTTGGTTAATAATTCATCAACTTTGTTAAAAATTAACTATTTTGGTAGAAAATTCAACTATTTGGTTGAAAAGAAACTTTCTTGTTAAAAATTCATCTTTTCGGCTTGAAAATTCAACTGTGTTGTAGAAAATTGGTTCTTTTGGTTTAAAAATTCAACAATTTATAGGAATTTTTTTTCCTTCTTGTCTCAAAATTTGGATTTTTCGTTTCAAAATGTATGTCTCTTGTTAAAAAATCTCTTTTTTCGTTGTTGAAAATACAACTACTTGGTTGAAAATTTAACTATCAATTCGATTTTTTTTTGTATAAAATTCAAAATTTTTGTTAAAAATTCAACTATTTGGTTGAAAAATACCTTTTTTGTTGGCAATTTGACTATTTTATTGAAAATTCGTCTTTTTGGGTTGAAAATTCA
>CAKNYM010045335.1:96451-124104 GCA_932195095.1 Andricus curvator
TGAATTTTCAACCCAAAAAGACGAATTTTCAATAAAATAGTCAAATTTCCAACAAAAAAGGTATTTTTCAACCAAATAGTTGAATTTTTAACACTAATTTTGAATGTTATAGAAAAAAAATCGAATTGATAGTTAAATTTTCAACCAAATAGTTGTATTTTCAACAACGAAAGAAGAGATTTTTCAACAAAAGACATAAATTTTGAAACGAAAAATCCAAATTTTGAGACAAGAAGGAAAAAAAATTCCTATAAATTCTTGAATTTTTAAACCAAAAGAACCAATTTTCTACAACACAGTTGAATTTTCAAGCCGAAAAGATGAATTTTTAACAAGAAAGTTACTTTTCAACCAAATAGTTGAATTTTCTACCAAAATAGTTAATTTTTAAGAAAGTTGATGATTTTTCAACCAAATGGTTGATTTTTCAATAAAAAATTAAATTTCCAACAAAAAAGGTAATTTCCAACCAAATAGTTGAATTTTTTACCCAAAAATTGGGAAAAGTTGTTTTTACAAAAAGAGATAAATTTTTTAAACAGCAAGCCGAATTTTGAAACAAGAATAGAAAAAATTTTCATAAAAACTGTTGAATTTGCAAACCAAAACGACGAATTTTCTACAAAACAATTGAATTGTAGTTAAATTTTCAACCAAAGAGATGAATTTTCAACTAAAATTATGAATCTTCAACCAAACAACTGACTTTTCAACAAAGTAGTTTTTACCAAAAGAGATGAATTTTTAAACTAAAAATAACCCTTCGACAAAAACGTTGAATTTTCAATAAAAATGTTTATTATTCTTCAACCAACTAGTTGAACTTTCTACCAAAATAGCTGAATTTTCAATAACCAAAAAAGAGATTTTTTACCAAAGTTGATTTTAATCTAATTTAAAATACTTAAATTGAAAAAAAGTATTTTACCCAAAACTGATATAGCCCTAGGTAAATAAATATATTTCACTCATTAGTAGTGTTTCATTATCGAGTTGCAAATTTTCTACTAACATTTAGTGGCACAGTAGGAAAAAAATACAAATTTTTAAAATTGATTTCCGAAGCTTAAGGAATTTTTCGCTTAAAATTTATTTTGCGCAGTTGTTCAGTCTGACGTATTTAATTACTTACCAATATCCTCTTCTGATGAAGATGCAGTTACTTGAGCCAAAATAGCACAAATTATTAAGAGAATCAAAAAATAATTTTTCCCCATTTCGACAAGAAATTATCATAAAAATGACTGAAGAAATATTCCTGAATCGTCTTATATATAGTGATGCTCAAAGATAAAAATACTTTTATTTACATGCAGTTTGGCTAATTACAAAATATGTTTGTAGAAGTACAATTTAAAACCGATAAATCTAATTGAGATATGGCTACTATAATAAAAGTATTTCCAATCCTTGAATTGAAATCCATTTACAAATTTATATTGCGACTAATTTTGCATTTACTTTGATGAAATGTTAAGCAACAATTATCTGGGGAGTCACTTTTAATAATCTTCAATTTAGACAATGAAAAAAAATGCAATCTTTTTATCTCTATTGCCATCAATAAATGAGGCAAGTAGCGTGACTTAATTGATGGGCTTGTACATGAAAAAAAATTTGTAATGTACATTTTGTTGGTAAGAAATTCTCAAAGCCAAAATATAACAATGATAGTTTTTTCTCATAAATGCACACTTATCTCTTCATTATCAGAATTTATCAGTTAATTGACACAATCAACACTCGGATTAAATTCTATTTTTTACATTGATGTCTACAAAAGATAAAACTAATTTATCTTAAATATAAAAGATTTAATTCTAATATTTATAGTTTTGTGCTCTTGAATTCTACATGCATCAGTGGTGTAGGCGAGGCCTGGCGTCGCCAGGGTACTTTTTTTGAAGGTCTGGCGACGCCGAGCCACTTTCTTGTTACCCGGAAAATTTTTCCAGTTATGGGTTATCCGTAAACTCTGTTACCAATTTTAAAATTTTTTTACCTCCCCCCTCTCCCTAAAGTAATGTAGCTGTTGGCTGAAGATGTTTTTACATTTATAAATTCTTTAAAATGAAATTAATTAAATAATGAAAATGGTAATAAATGAAATTAATGACAACATATTGAATTCGATACGAAACACTTTAAATTCCTAAGATTTCAAGCCTAAATATATTACATTTTCAACAAAAAGAGTTACATTTTCAACATAAAAAGAAGAGAGTTGAATTTTCATCAAAAAAGTTCAAGCCGAATGTCTTAGAAAACAGTGAACTATTAAATCAGAAAGGGTGATTTTATAACAAAAATATTAATTTTTTACCAAATAGTTGAACTTTCAACCAAAAAGTTGAATTTTCAACAAACAAGATTAATTTTCAACTTTATACTTTATATAACTTTGAACAAAAAAAACGAAGATCCAACAAAAATGTTGAATTTTCAAACAAATTATTCAATTTTGAAACGAAAAAGACGAATTATCTACAAAAAATTTGGATTTTCAACAAAATCGTTGAATTTTCAACCAAAAAGATGAATTTTATACCACGAAGATTAATGTTTTACCACAAAAGACGAATTTTGAACAAAATATGTGACTTTTCAACAAAATTTCTATTTTTGAACACAAAAAGTTTAATTTTCAATCAAATAATTTAATTTTCTACTAAATTTTCATTTTCAAAATCATAACTTTGATGTGAAAGAAAACGAATTTACAACAAAATTGTTAAATTTTCAAATAAAAATATTGAATTTTCAACCAAGAAGAATAATGGTCTACCAAAAAAGACAAATTTTGAACAAAATAAATGAATTTTTGACGGAATTTTTTAATTTTAAAGCCGAACTTAGAGTCGAACTATTTACAAAAAATTGAATTTTTAACCAAATTTCGAAATTTTCAACAAACAAGATAAAAAAATAACTTTGAACAAACAAAACGAAGTTTCAACAAAATCGTTAAATTTTCAGCCAAAAAGATGAATTTTCTACCAAGAAGATTAATGTTTTACCACAAAAGACGAATTTTCAACAAAATTTCTTAATTTTAAAAACAAAACTACGAATTATCTACAAAAAAAGTTGAATTTTCAATCCGAAAATATGATTTTTCAAACAAAAAGTTTAATTTTCAATCAAATAATTTAATTTTCTACTAACTTGTAATTTTCAAAATCATAACTTTGCACAAAAAAAAACGAATTTTCAACAAAATTGTTAAATTTTTAAATAGAAAGATTGAATTTTCAACCAAGAAGAATTATGTTCTACCAAAAAAGACGAATTTTGAACAAAATACATGAATTTTCAACAAAATTATTTAATTTTGAAGCCAAAAAGACGAATTATCTATAAAAGAGTTGAATTTTCAACACAATCGTTAAATTTTCAACCTAAAAGATGAATTTTTAACCAAAAAGATGGATTTTCTACCAAGAAGATTAATTTTTTACCACAAAAGACGAATATTTTCAACAAAATACATTAATTTTCAACGAAATTATTTAATTTTGAAGTCAAAAAGACGAATTATCTATAAAAGAGTTGAATTTTCAACACCATCGTTAAATTTTCAACCAAAAAGATGAATTTCCAACCAAAAAGATGCATTAATTTTTTACCACAAAAGATGAATTTTGAACAAAATACGTGAATTTTCAACAAAATTTCTTAATTTTAAAAACAAAACGACCAATTATCTACAAAAAAGTTTAATTATTAACTCGAAAATATGAGTTTTCAACCAAAAAGTTTAATTTTCTACCAAATTGTAATTTTAAAAATCATAACTTTGAAGAAAAAAAAATTAATTTCCAGATACAAATATTGAATTTTCAACCAAGAAGAATAATGTTCTACTAAAAAAGACGAATTTTGAAGAAAATACATGCATTCTTAAAGGAATTTTTAAATTTTAATATTCCCCTTCTTTATCCCCCTTGGTATTGCCGTTACAAATGAACCACCCCGCTTCTCCCAACAAGTCCAGAAGCCTCCTACCCTCCCGGTCCGTTTCTTTTTGCTTCGAATTTCTCATGAAAATCTCCTTTTCACTATCCCATACCTCTCCTCCTTGTTCCCCGGTCCATGCATTCAAGTCCCCCCCTATTAGGACCAACCTCTCATCTTTTTCCTCTGTCCATTTCCTTATTGTTCTCCATCCTCCCTCTTCGCCTCTTCTTCTGTACACGCATACTACATCCATAATAACTTTTCCTAATTTTATTCTTCTAACCATTGTTCCGTCCTTTTCTTCTATATACTCTCCCGTTCCTTCCTCTACCACCAGTTCCTTTCTTACCCCTGACACCATGCCACCCATTCCTCTCCCTTTTACATGCTCCTTTCTCGCTGCTTGCATCTTCCACTCATATGCTTTCGGTAATATTCTTTGCATGCCTTTCCATTCTTTCTCATCTACCCACGTCTCACTCATCGTGATCACATCCCACTTCTGCAATTCTCCCCAAAATCCTTTGTCCTTGTTTTTTAGTCCTGAAACGTTCCAGAACGCTACCTTCACGTCGCCCTTATTGCATTTATCGCCTTTCTTCCTTGCATTCAAGTCCTCTCGTCGTTTTAAAACCCCCCTGTTATACTTGCATTCCCCCTTTCCTCTGTCTTGATCCCTTTATTCATTACCCATTTCCTACCCTCCCTCAGATCTTCTATTTCATCGCCCCAAATCCATATATCTCCATTTACCCATATCCTATCTCTCTCAATCCTTACCCTATTACCTTTACTCCTCTCAGTCCATGCCTTTCGGTCGATTATCCACTTTCTTCTCCTTTCCCGCCACGTCAGATCTCCTTCGATTCTTTCTTTTCTCCCTTTCAATAACTTCTTCTTCTCCATAACTTCATGTTTATCCTCCTCACTTTGGCCAACGGCCAAACCACGCTGAAAAACCCAATTCTCGTCAGATCACTGAAGTTAAGCAGCGTTGGGCACGGTTAGTACTTGGATGAGTGACCATTCGAGAATACTGCGTGCTGTTGGCATATCGTGGGAGTGGTGAGCCCAACTTTACTTTACTTTACTACAAGAAACTATTCACCTAGAAACACTACCCAAATCGGGTAGTGTCGCGCCTACCTTGAAAGGGAAATGGCTTAATGATATACTACTTAATGGTATACTCCCTAATTTCACTAAAAACATACATTCTTTCCCCTCTTCCTTTCCTCCTAGTCTTCTTACACCTTCTACTCTAACTTGCGCGCCGATGTCTCTCATCAGCTTCCCAATCTCTTCTTCTTCCTTTTCACTGTCCACTTTCAAACCCTTGACTATTATATTCTTTTTCCTCTTCACTCTCTCTTCTCCTTCCATTCTTCTTTCAACCTCAACCAGTCTCAAGCGCCACCTTTCATTCTGCTCATGCCTAACCACCTCACTCTCTCGCTTCTTCCAAACTGCCTTTCTCTTCAACCTTATGCTCCTTCCTTAGTTCTAGTTTGCTCACTCTCTATTCTAGCAATTTCATATCACTTTTTCTATCCTCCTCATTCTCTCTCTGTCTATTCTCTATGCTTTCCAATTTGTTCCATACCTTCTCTTTCCCTCCTTTCCATAATTCATCCCATTCTTCCAACTTTTGTCTCACTTTTCTTACTTTGTCTTTTACCCCCTCCCCTTGCCTCTGCATCT
This sequence comes from Andricus curvator, assembly GCA_932195095.1. Lineage (NCBI taxonomy): Eukaryota > Metazoa > Arthropoda > Insecta > Hymenoptera > Cynipidae > Andricus > Andricus curvator. Next base: position 102,110 of record CAKNYM010045335.1, read on the forward strand.
CATTCAGTCTTTCGCAAGCCTCATCCAATCTTCCGCAAGTCTTCTCTCTAAACCCCTTTATAAGAGCTTCTAATTTTTCCAACATATTCCCTTCATCCCTATCTCTATCCGGTGTTCTTTTTTTTGTTTTAACTTTTTTAATTTCATTGCACCTCTCCGCATCTTCGCCCACACGTTCCCTTTTCCTTTTATCGTCCCCCGTTTTATCCCCTTCACTATTCATGCTCTCGCTGCTAATCGCGCTCGCCGACTGTTGCCACCTGTGTAGAAGATCTCTCGACCTCGAACTTCTTGATCTAAATCTTTCTAATTTAGTGGGCCTCCCGCGCGTATGGCCCCTTCCTCGACTGGAATCTGCCGTTGCTACGGGGTTCAAAGGCGTAGCGAACGTGTCATCTGCGCTCCCCTCACTGCTTGCCTCGTCAGCAACGCTACCCTCTCTCTCTTTGCTATCGCTATCTCTATTGGCTTGACTTTTCTCACCAATTGCGCTCTGTTTCCTTCTGGAAACACCCTATGGACTTCGCGTAACCGGCATGCTGCTATTACGTGTTAACCGACCATTAGCCTCTACTCTCCCACTCCCGTCTCCTCCCTTCCCCACCCGTCACTTCTTATCCCAACCCCAAACTTTAAAAAAACGTACCCAAAACTCACCCTCTTATGCTGATTTCTTTTGGCAATGTGCCGCCACCTCTACTCCTTTCCCCTTCACACCCTTCGAACTCGCACCCTCTTCCAAAAAACCTAGTGTCCCGTCGAAACGAACCTAACCTCAAAATCAACTCTTGTCAATTTTTATCTTTTTTTCATTAAATTCGCACTTTCTACCGCTCCCTTCATTCACACTTGCACTTTCACTCCAGTCCCCTTACTCTCCACACCCTCACCGTACTTACTCAACTTTTCACTTCTCCACAGCCAAAAAATTATCGCACTCGAAAAACACCGTGTAACCTCTATCGGTACTGGAAACGGAAGCCAAACATGGAATAGTTACATTTTAAAATGAAAAAAAATTAGCAAAAATAAATAAATTTTTAACAACGTTGTTAAATTTGTAATCAAAAAGATGAATTTTCGAGCAAGAAGATCAATGTTCTACGAACAAAGACGAATTTTGAAGAAAATACCTGAATTTAAAAAAAAATTATTCAATTTGAAAGCCAAAAAAACGAATTATTTACCGAAAAGATTAACTTTTTATCAAAAATACGAATTTCTAACATGTCCAATATACAGGATAAAGTTTTAACCAAAAAGGATACATTTTCAACCAAGAAGATTAAATTTCTACTAAGAAAGACGAATTTTCAACAAAATATATGAATTTTCAATCAAAAAGTTGAACTTTCAACTAAAAAAGATACATTTTCAACTGAAAAAGATAAATTATCAACCAAAAATGGAATAATTTAATTCTCAGGTTAAAAAATTTATTTTCAACCAAAAAGAAACGGATTTTCATCAAAATAGTTAAATTTTCAACCAAATAATAGAGTATTTAACAAAAGAGATGAATTCCTAACCGAACGTAAACAGACGAATGAATAATTTCTGTTGGATTCTAACGCATGAAGCAACCTGACGCAACTAATGCAGTGCGGTCCTCATGCTAGTAGTCACGCTTGACTAAGCACCGGCTTCCTTTCGGCCCGCGGCTCCTCTCATCAAGAAAGCGCCGAGGCATCAATTGTCGGAACGTCGTACATGGAAAATACTTCAATGAGATTCCCAGTGTAATATTGGCCTATTCAATTAAAAAAAACGTTCTAAATGTTATCTGAGTGTCTAATTTCACGTTATTTCTACATATAGCCCCCCCCTTTGTATCACCCTCTTTTATACCCCCCCCCCCCCCCAAAGTGGTTAACGTAGTTTATGGAAAGTACCACCAGGCCACTTTTTTTTTGGACTACACTACTGATTATAATCTCACAAAAATATTGTTCTTAATTTTAACAATTGTTGAATCTCCTCAAGCGTTTTTCCTTTAGTTTCAGGAGTAAGGATGTAAAGTCCGAAAGTACCCAGAAGAGCGGCAAGAACCTTGTCGTTTTGATAATGGAAATTCCGAGTTTTTTCTAGTCAAAAAAGGCAAGGTTGGCGAAGGCCAGCAATAACCACAGACAAATCCAATCGCTGTTATAGATGCTGTAAAAAATGGTTAAAAAATGTTTATGTATTTTTAATGAACGTTTTAGATGAATTGTGGTACGGAAAATCATGTTTAATTCTGTAATCAGTTTTTAAAATCTTTCTTGAATTTTTTTACTTACTTGTAATAGCAGCCGTATATTGTAGAAAGAGATGTCTTTTTTCACTCTTGACCATTTTGTTAAATTTTTGCTATAAATTTCGAATAAAATAATAAATTGATTTTACACTTTAAGTTAAGACTAATTACATATTTGTTGGGAATTTCAAGTGACTTAAAATACTTTTCTTGGTAAAATGTTATAATTCTTAAGGAAATATCTCACATCGAGTATATTTGTATACTGGCGATGTGATTGAGGGATGTTCTATTTCAAATCTTATCAAAAATCAATTTATCTGTCTAAAAGAAAGATAACTACTCACTGGCACTTGAATAGAATGATTATATCTTAAAAATATTCCAAGAAAAATAATGACTTGAAGTTCCTTTTCAACTTAATCAAAAACTGAATCTCATCAAAACTTTGACCCCTTGTTTCCATATTTTGGTTCTTTTCAGACTGAAATTTTGGTTACTTTTTAATTTAGTACCATAACTTTTGGCTTCAAAATTATTCGTCTCAAACATGTTAATCTTAAAATTTTCGGCAGCATCATTGTTGGTACCAAAACTGTTAAAAAACTTAATTTTCAATCAGGAAAAACGAATTTTCAAAGGATGGTTAAATTTTGAATGAAAACAACAAATCTTTGAGAAAAAAGAATTCATTTTTAACCAAATAGTTAAATTTTCAACTAAGGAGTGTAAAGCTAGAAAGAATAAGTAAAAATATTCTAGCTTTATAAACGCACTCTTCTAAAACAGTGTAGTTTCGTAGGCGACGTAGGCTAAGAATAGATAGATATCACTCCCTCCCTTTAAACTGATAAGGTTAGTAGACTGTACTCTGGTATTGTGGGACCGACCCGGCAGTGCCTCGGCCCAAAAGGCATCATTTGTTGTCTGACTGCTACGGCGTCAACTTGTGTTTCATCAAAATAAGAGAACTGACCAGATCTACGAATCTCCGTCAGAACAAATTAAATTAAAGTGACTTTTCATTCAGACGGTCACATAAATTGGCGATCCATGCCAGGATACTTTTGATTGATACGTCATTCTCACAAAGTATCAATAAGAACCTTTCTACGGAATTGAAGTCAGGAAAACACATAATGGGCTAAACTAAGTAGGCTCACAGTGATTCCTTGTCTTAAAAAAAAATGAGACTAAAAGGCGAGACGTCACCCAACCAAGTTGGCACCGTTGGAATTGCAGAATTCACGGACTCTGAAACCCACGGCTGACCAGAACGAGTAAATCCACTGGAGCAGCCACGAACTATCTTTACTGGGACTCTTAAGTGAGTAAAAAAAAAGAGGAAAAATTTCAAAATAAAAAGCAGTGTTCTGTCACGAGTCTCCAAAACCTCGTATGGTTAGTCGACTACGCGAGACTAGACCTTTCGTTGAAAAACGTTCATCGATTCATTCACAATATTTGGCCAAAGTTGTAGCACTTTCGTTTCAAATAGTGAATTTGAATTAGAGAATAGTCACTGGCTAGAGGGCTGACTTCACCGCGGACTATACGCGCACGCGAGTATTTCATTTTACCGAACGATATAGAGATTAGATAACGCGGCGCGACATTAAGAAGAAAACCATGGCAGACGGAATTCAGAAAAACGCACCTTCACAGACGGAAGATACCCGCCCTGTAGTTACTAATGCTGATATAATTGGCATTCTACAAAAAATATCAGATCGGATGTCTATCATGGAACTCGCAATAAATACTCGCAAAGAAGAAATTCACTCTATGGCAAAACATTTGAAGTTGGCGACTTCGGAAGGAAGCGAAAGGGAAAACGATGAAGAATCTAGAGTAGGTAACAATGACACGTTTTTTGTAGAATCAGCACAGTCGTTAAAGAGAGAACAAATTGACCCTAGGCTTCTACAAAGGTTGTCAAATGAAAGCGTGAAAACCCCAAATGAAGCCATCCTTATAAGAGACAGGCTGTCACAAAGGTGGGATGAAAGAATATCTATCACAAGCGAAAATATCTCTGCGAGATACGCGGTGAAATTAATTGAAAAATTCAATGGTAAAGACGATATGGGAGTTGAACCCTTCATCACTCTTGTGAAGAGAATTAAATCGCCGTGTTCAAATCCAGGAGTTTTATTAGACTGGATCATTGCAGAAAAAATCGAAGGAGAAGCGGAAAAATCTATTCGTTTCTTATCAATTCAAGATTATGATGATCTTTTCAAAGCTCTTAGGACTAACTTTGAAACTATTGGATCACTAGAAACTCATCACACCAAACTATCACAAGTAATCCAAGAAGCTGGGGAAAGTACGCAGAATTTCAATGGAAGATTCAACCAAACAATGCACGAACTTTTGTATGATGTACAATCGAAAACTCCTCTAACACACGAACGAGAAATTTGCATAAAGAATGAAGAGCAAACAGTTCGGGAAAAATACATTATTTTCAAACCTTAAACTCCCAACTCAGTAAACAAAATTACCCTTCATTAAGCAATCCTTCAAATCACAGCATACCTTTGCAGCAGATAATCCAGTTATTTTGCAGTCACTGCAAAAAACCTGGACACACCGGAAATCAATATTTCTCCAAAAAGAAAAATTTTTATATGAAAGCCACAGGAAGTCGACCTCCGGATCGTATAACTTATCTGCAAGAAAAAATGGAGGAACAAGAATATATCCGGGAAACGGAGTCGGAGACAGAGTATCAGCAATATCTGGAAGATTATATTCTATCAGAGGACTGTTACACGGAGAAATTAAACCCGTAAAATTATTAGTTGATAGTGGCGCATCGATAAATCTAATAAAAGAAAATTGCATTAACAAATACCACCACAGAATTTCCATGAACAAAGAGTTTTCAATGGGAAATGATAAGCACCACACAAGCGAAGTCACCAAGTTTAAGTTTCAAGGAAAAGAACATTTTTTTGTAATTGTACCAGAAAATTTTCCTATACCCGAGGAAGGCATCATCGGAACAACACTCCTGTACTCTTATCATTTTAACTTGTCCAACAGGTCCCTCCAACTCGACGATACCTTGGAGTACGACGGTATCCTTATCCCAAAAAACACCATAAAAGTGATAACCGTGAAAACAAACAAAAAGCAGGGGCACATTCTCATAGAAGATAATCCCTACATTCCAAATTCTATTTACCGTATTGTTGACGCACAAGTTATGATTCCCGTTAGTAACGAAACCGAAGCAGACGTGAGATTGAGTGAAGAAGAGATAAATTACAAGTTTATCAATGTTGGCCCAGAACGAGAGGTGCGTGTAACTTACATTACGCAGAAGGAATTAAACGCTAGATTTAAATTATTGAATGAAAATTTGGGGCTTGCACACAACGAGGATACCCACAGAATACAGATTCAAAAAATAGCTATCTCTTATCACGACATTTTCTCACTACAAGTAGATCCACTACTCTGCACGAGTCTCGCGTCACATAAAATCATCGTGAAAGACGAAGCGAATATTAATATACGGCAACCGCGATATCCGGAATGCCACAAAGAAAAAATTTCAAATGAAGTAAATAAAATGTTAACAAAAAGAATAATAGAAGCCTCGGACTCACCATTCAATTCTCCACTTTGGGTAGTCCGGAAAAAACGCGACGCGTCAGGAAAAACTAAATGGAGGCTTGTAATTGATTTTAGGAAATTGAACGAAAAAACAGATCAAGATGCCTACCCACTTCCTGTAATCGACGAAATTTTGGACCACCTTGGAAAAGCAAAATTCTTTCTAGCCTTTGATTTGAGCTCAGGATTTCACCAAATTCCCATGAACGAGGACCCAAAAAAATATACCGCATTTTCTACACCTGAAGGACATTTTCACTATAACCGCATACCGTTCGGGCTCAAAAACGCTCCAGCCATATTTCAAAGAATGATGGACACAGCATTACGGGAACTGGTGGGAAAAATATGCTTCGATTATCTGGACGACATTGTTGTCTTTGGAAGCACACTTAAATAACACAACGAGAACCTCGTTATCTTATTTGAACGTTTACGGGCTACTGGACTCAAACTTCAACCAGACAAGTGTGAGTTTCTTCGATCAGAGCTGGAATATCTGGGACACGTGATCACGGAAAACGGAGTGAAACGAAACCCATATAAATTATCTGCTGTCCAAAATTTCAAAAGACCCGAGAAACAAAAAGAAGTCATGTCTTTCTTGGGACTAGCTGGATATCACCGAAAATTTATAAAAAAACTTCTCTACGATAGCTAAACCATTGACAGCACTGATGAAAAAAATCAACCCTTTAATTGGACGCCATCTTGCGAAATAAGTTTTAAAATGTTGAAAGGTGCTCTTTGCTCTGCACCGGTATTAAGATATCCTGACTTCAAGGACACATTTACTCTGACCACCGATGCAAGTAATGTTGGGCTGGGCGCAATTTTATCTCAACAGGGACATCCAGTTTGCTACATCTCAAGAACTTTAAAAGAACCCGAGATAAACTTCACCACAACCGAAAAAGAAACATAAGCAATCGTATGGGCAGTTAAGCGGCTTCGACAATATCTTCTTGAACGGCAATTCATAATACAAACGCACCATCAAGCTTTGACGTGGCTTTTGAACGTAAAATACCCTTCTTCCAGGTTAATGAGGTGGAGATTTCAGATGGAAGCTTACACATACAAGATCGTGTATAAGAAAGGGAAGGAAAACACGGCAGCAGACGCGCTTTCAAGAATGCACCCTATTCAAGATCAAAATCTCTCAGAACAATTGGGAGAGAATGCACAAATCAATCAAGTAAATTACTTCCAAGAAGCCGATGAGATTGGTACATCATCATCATCAAGCAAAAATAACCAACCAATTTCTGAAAGATTGCGAAATCATGAACTGACAGACAAAAAAGAAATTCAGAACGATCACGCAATCTGGAAAAGGAACCGCCTGCCTAGTGAATTGAAAATCAAACCTGTTGCCACTGGAAAGAATTGGATTAAAATTAGCAAACAAAATATTTTCTCTTTGCTAAGAATCCAGCTACCAGACTATGATGAAGAAAAATGGCTCAAACTCCTCTACATCAAAATTAAATATTTCACCAGAAACAAAACCTGGAGCATACTTGAATTTCACATGGAAGATCCCTTAATCAAAGTTACGGAACGTGTACGCATCGGAGATATATTGAATTTTATACTACAGACAAAATTCACAGAACACACATTTTTCCTGTGTGAATGACCTGACAAAAAATTAAGTGAAGAAGAGAAAGAAAATCTGTTGATTGAGGCACATGGAAACGTGGCCCTATGCGAACAAACATCGAGGGAAAATATGGAGAAAGATGTAATCGACTTCGTTAAGAAATGTCTAGCATGCCAACGCGAAAAAATAACCCGAATTCGTCCAAAGGTTCAAGCAGTCATTCCGGAAATGCCGTCGCAGCCGAATGAGAAGATCGCGATGGACATAGTTGGCTCATTACCGGAAAGAACGAGTGAAAACAAATATATTTTATCCATTCAAGATGTGCTCACGGAATATATAATTCTTATAGCACTATGGGAAACGACGAGCGAAAGCATACTAACAAACCTGCTAGATCATTACATTTACATATTTTCTTTTCCAAAGCACATCTTAACTGACCAGGGCGCTAACTTTGTATCAGAATTGTTTCAAAAATTTGAAACCTTTTTAGAATCAAGCACATCAAAACAACTGCTTTCCATCCACAAAGGAATGGAGACCTCGAGAGAACTCACGGAACAATGAAAGATTTGTTAAAGACATACATGGCCGATAATGAGACGGAATGGGACCAAAACTTGAACCTAATATGCTTAGCATTTAATACCGCAGTCCACGAGAGTTCAGGTTTAACGCCGTTCGAAATAACATTTGGAAGAAAAGCCAATTTGCCTTCAGCCTTAGCAACAACCACGTCGTTAACCCATCAAGAATTGTTAGACATTTGGCGAAAGAAGCATGAGGAATATTTGGAAAAAGGAAGAACTGCCATTCAGAAGACACAGGAACGATTAAAAAGGCAGCAGGATGCAAGAATAATCATTAGTAATCCTCTTTTCGAACCAGGAGATTTAGTATTATTGCATAATGATAGCAAAGCAACAAAATTAGGGAGTGAATGGCTTGGACCCTACACCATATGCAAACGCGTCCGTTCTTCTGATTATGAAATTTTGTACAATAATCAGCATTACACAGTACATGCTAATAGGTTAAAGCCCTACTACCAGTAGCTTCAGCGGTTTATTTTATATTTTAGAAACTGTTTTTGATAAAATACAGATTATTGTACGAACTCATTCTTTGTGAAAAAAGGCAACGGATATTCTGTCTTACTTAGGCACTCCGTTAACCCTTATTCAAAACTTTGAATACTATAATTGCGCTATTTGCGAATGAATTAAAATATGTCTTCCATACCTCTGCTTTAAATTTTGTTGTACCACAAATAAGATAAAAAAGCGAAATAATAGCACAAGCTGTCACCTACGTATAAGAGACCGCACCTACGATAGATTTAGAGAGTAAGTTAGATAATAAAGCTAGCAAGTTTAGAAGGAAATAATCTATACAAATACAAAGAGTTTCAGGAGAAATTCACTCTAACAGGGGACGTGTGAAGCTAGAAAGAATAAGTAAAAATATTCTAGCTTTATAAACGCACTTTTCTAAAAAAGAGTAGTTTCGTAGGCAACGTAGGCTAAGAATAGATAGGTATCACTCCCTTCCTTTAAACTGATAAGGGCAGCAGACTGTACCCTTGTATTGTTGGACCGACCCGGCAGTGCATCGGCTCAAAAAGCATCATTCCTTGTCTGACTGCTGCGGCGTCAACTTGTGTTTCATTAAAATAAACGAACTGACCAGATCTACGAATCTGCTTCAGAACAAATTAAATTAAAGTGACTTTTCATTCAGACCGTCACATGAGTTAATTTCCTACCAACAAAGTCAAATTTTCAACTAAATAGTTACATTTTCGAAAAAAAAAAACAATAGTTAAAACTTCAACCAAAGAAATTAATTATAAACCGAAAAGATGAATTTTTAACAGAGAAGATTAATTTTCAACAAAATACACTGAAGCTCTGAGACTGTGCCGGTTTCGGGGCTGACGGTGGGTGGGAACTAACTCTTGGCATAGTTCCACTCCGGATGTTAACAGTCAGGGGCGTATGAACCGTTTCCCGTAGATTTTACTGCGTGGTGAAAAGTATTTAGAAAATCGTGTTTCTAATATGGAGACAAGGGTAAACTAAATATTTAACGGAAATGAGGAAGAAAGTACGCTGTTACACGTTAAAATAAATGTGTTTCCTGGTTACGTACTTTGAACACTTGCGGGCCGTTGAGAATCTCGTTGCAAATGAGGCCTTTCTCTTGAATAATCGGTAAAAATACTCTGTCGCTCACTTGATTAAACCATTCGAAGACAGCTGCATCCAAAAGCACATCACTTATTTCACTGAAATACCTCGCAAAACATTGCAAGTGGGAAGCACGCACTTCTGCGTAACCGCACAATGCATGTGACGCAGTTTCATAACCAGACGAAGAAGTTATTTAACAGAAAATCACTTACTTTTATCAAATTAACTGTTCACGAAAAACACAATTTTTACGATACTCACGTCAACACTTGACAGTTTGAATTTTAAAAAATCTACAGTGGGACTCCGATGCTTGAAGTCGATCGGATCTCTCTTTCTGCCATGTGAGATAGACAGAGACGATCCGATTGTGTTCCAATGACAGCACATAGTTTTCGTTTCGTAATTCAATTAAATATTACCAAGAAATCTTATAGTAAATAATTAATTTTGAACCGTGGTATAACATTTTTGATTAAAATGAATTGATATTCACTGCTCTTTTTCATTAACATTGCAATTTAACATTTAAAAAAAATAGTTAAATTTTCAAGAGAAGAAATGAATTTTCACATAAAGAGATGAGAGAATTTTCAACAAAGAAGATTAATTTTTTACCAAAAAAGGCAATTGATCAACCAAATAGTTTAATTTTCAACTATGAAAGATACATTTTCGCTTCGCTCGTAAGTTTGAGCGTACCTGGGGCGAGCGATTGCTGCTTCTTGCGCTTCGCGCTCGATAATGTATTTACCTCGCGCTACGCGATCGGTCTTTGTATTTACCCCACATTTGTGCACAGACCTTTTAAAATTAAAGGTCAAAGCATCGATAACTATTATTTAGTGATTGTGAATTCTCTTTTGTTAAAGCTCCTTAGGCTTTAACGAACTCATTCTCATCGCGTATCTCGTGCTTCCAACTCGATTTTGTCCAAATTTTGAACTTTTCTTGATTGTGTTTAACAGTATTATATCAAATGTATATTATATTTATTATTTATTATATTTCATTGCTATGTTTTTATAATTCAAAAAACTTGCGCATCCTATAAAAAACAATCCTGTCATTAAAAATTTCATTGCAACTTGTTTCGTTTTTCCATGAATTTAATTTGTTTATTTTCAGTTATTTTTTACGATTTAAACTAAAAATACACATCCTAGCGTTAAGTGGTTCTGACCAAATTTGTAGATATAATTTTGTCGAAAAATGTTGTTAAATAAAATTTGATTGTAGCTTGTGTTATTTCTTCAAAAAGTTAATTTTTCTATTTTTAATGTATTTCTATAACAAGAGCTTATAACAAATTTGTAGATATTTTTTGGTTGAACAACTTTTGTATTTTCAGTTTTTTCGTCTCTTGGGTCGTTTTTTCCAAAAATTTAATTTTTTTATTTTCAACCTTATTTTTTACGATTGGAAGAAAATCAACTCGTCCTTTCTAAAAATTATGAATAACGAATTTTGTGATGCTTTTTGGTGAACAACTTTTGTCTATGATTTTTTTTTCGTAACTTGTGTCGTTTTTGAAAAAATTTAATTTGGTATTTTTAATGATATTTTTGACGATTAAAACAAAAACTACGGGTCCTCTCAAAAAATTATTAATGACAAATTTGTAGATCTTTTTCGGATGAGCAACTTTTGTCTCTTCGTTTTTTTGATAGCTTGTGTCTTTTGTCAAAAAAATAAATTTTTTAATTTTCAATTTAATTTTTTAGGATTGAAACCAAAATTAGGCGTTTCATCAAAAAATGATTAATAACAAATTTATAGATCCTTTTCAAGTGTACAACTTTTCTCAATTATGTTTTTTGTACCTTTGCATCGCTTTTCCAAAAAATTAACTTTTTTTATTTTTAATGTTATTTTTCACGAGAAAAACAAAAACTGCGCATCCCATAAAAAAATGATTAATCACAAATTTGTAGCTTCTTTTTGAGTTAACAACTTTTATCTAATTTTTTTTCTCGTACCTTGTGTCGTTTGTAAAAAATTCAATTTTTTATTTTTAATGTTTTTCACAAATAAAACAAAAACTAGATGTCCTATCAAAAAGTAATTCATAACCAATTTTTAGATCTTTTTTGGGTGCACAATTTTTGTCTTCTCATCTTTCTTCGCACCTCGCATAGTTTGACCGCAAAATGGAATTTTTTTTATTTTTCATCATTTTTTGTGCGATCGAAATGTGAATTTTCGATTTTCCGAGAAAATTCAAAAAGTTGTTATGTCAGTCTTGTAGGGATTTCAAAAAGCAACATTTTTCTTGTTCCGACTTTTTGTCGTATCGTGCGTTTTTTGGCCTAAAATTTTAATTTTCGCTTTTTTTTTTAATTTTGCAAATACTATAACTCTGATAATTTTTCTACTATAGAAAAAAGTCACCAGTGTAAATTGTTTGCCCCTTTGTGCACTATGAATAGCCGTCCATAGAATTTTCAAATCTTGAAAAAATTGGTCTCAAAAATTTTCAGAATGCTCTAACTTTTTGAATTTTCATCCAAAATGGCTGGTTAACGAACTTGACCTTCAGTTTAGGACACTTTTTGGTAAAAAATCAATGGTTCACCAAAAAGTGATATTTCAAACCAAATAGTTGAATTTTCAACCAAAACAAATAAATTTCTAACCAAGAAGCTTACATTTCTCTAAAAAGGTATAATTTTAAATAAAATACAAGAATTTTTAAGTAATTACTTCAATTTTAAACTAAACAAGAAAAATGTTTAACCATAAATGGAATAGTTATATTTTCAGTTAACAAAATTAGTTTTCATAACAAACACGAATTTGAAGAAAATAGTTAAATTTTCAACAAAAGAAATGAATTTTCACATAAAGAGATGAATTAATTTTGAACAAAGAAGATTAATCTTATACCGAAAAAGTCAATTGATCCACCAAATAGTTTAATTTTCAACTGAGAAAGATATATTTTCAACTAAAAATAGAATACTCACATACATTTTTAGTAAATAAAAATAATTTTTTCGAAAAAACAAATTTTTCACCAAAAAAGTGAAGTTTTGAATCAAAAGAAATCAATTTTTAACAAAAAAGATTAAATCTCTCTCAAAAAAGTCAAATTTTGAACTGAAATACATCATTTTCAAACTCAAAAAAAATTTTCATTAAAAAATGGAATAGGTAGATATTTAGTTGAGGAAATCAATTTTGAACCAAGACGATTAATATTCTACCAAATAGTCGAAATTTAAACTGAAGACGAGAAATTTTTTTACCAAAAATCAAAAAGTTACATTTTTGGCTAAGAAAATTAATTTTCAACCAAAAATAAAACAATTTTCAACAAAATAGTTCATTTTCTAACCAAGGAAATGAATTCTTACCCAAGAAGATTAAATTACACTAAAAAAAGATCAACCAAAAATGCAATAGTTACATTTTCAATTAAAAAAATTCATTTTCATAAAAAACACGAATTTTCAAATAAAATAGTTAAATTTCAAACCAAAGAAATTAATTTTCAACTAAAGAGATGAATTAATTTTCAACAAAGAAAATTAATTTTCTACCAAAAAAGTCAAGTCATCAAGCAAATAGTTTAATTTTCAACTAAAAATAAAATACTTAAATTTTTAGTACAAAAAAGATAACCAAAAAAAAAACCAAAACGATAAATTTTTTACCAAAAAAGTCAAATTTTCAAGCAAATAGTCAAATTTTTCATCGAAATAGTCAAATTTTCAACCGAAGAAATTATTTTTCAACAAAAAAAATGAATTTTCAACCACGAAGATTAATTTTTGACCAAAAGAGATGAAGTTCTTACAAAATACATGAATGATCAACAAGAAAGTCGAATTTTCAACTAGTAAAGATAAATTTTCAACAATAAATCAAATATTTAAATTTTCAGTTAAAAAAATCAACATATCAACCAAAAATAAAACGCCGATTGGCTACAGTGCGCGTCTGCATTTGAATTTTATATACGCATGCAAACTAGAACCAATGAGTGCCACTCAGTCGAAGCATGCGCATGTCTTTCGGGATCACTGTTGGAAATAGTAATCGAATCGTAGTTCGAGTTCGATAGTACGATAACGTGTTTCTTCGTATTTAGTAATGTGATCCGCCTGTTTGTATACAAACTCGTGTCAGTTTCGGTTCTACTTTACCTATAGAATCTTCATTTCCTCATAGTGACATATTGTAAGGAACTTATAAGAATTTGGGGAATCTAGTGTAGAAGAATGTGGAAAGTCAGGTTTAGTGAGCCGCTGTCCTCTGAACTCCCTCCACAGTATATTGTAGGACCGATCTAGGTGACATGTAGCATAAGGGACGTTCTTCAGTCTTTCGGCTACCCTTAGCACAAGTTGTATCGTCTTGGAAACTCTTAGAAAAAATAAAGAATACTTTCACGTTTGAAAAAGTAACAAAGTGAATTAATTACCCTCACCCTATTGCAAATTGGCGATCCTGCCTGGATAGTGGCAACGGATCCTTTGAAGAATTAGCTATGGCAATACAAGGAATCAAAAAGCCCTATCTTTGATTCGAACCTCGAGTACAATCTTGAGAACTACGGTTCTCCCAGGAAGGACTCCGGACTTCTCTATGGAAAGTTCGTAACACAAGGAACCCGTAAGGTATTGGGTAAAATTAAGAGCTGAATTAAGTACGCCTTATTCTACGTAAACCCAATTACCAGAAAGTTCCGTAATAAGAATTTTGGGAACGTAACAAACCGCGGTAAAATCATAGAGCCTGTGAAACAGCACAATAAGACTCAGAAGAAGACGAGGAAACAAAAGCAGCATAGCAGTAATCACACAGCCAAGTCGGAGATACGTCACCGAACACATCCGAGCAGACTGGGACAACGCAGACAGCTACCACCTCCCGTTTGCAGCCGTCGCCGGAAGAAAACAAAAAGGCTAGTATTTATAAATTAAGATATTGTTCAGTCTTATTTTCAGTCGTCAAACAAATAATTTCAAGTATGCAAAGTTAAGGTGAAGTGAAAGTGAAGTTAAGGTGAAGCTAAGATAAGAAAAAAATTAAGAAAAATTTTTATATGGGGAACCGTTGTCATACTACGCGTGCTCGCTAGCTCTGCCACCGTTAATAAAAATAAACTTGAATCCGAATTAGCCTTGTATGTACTCCATGTAGAGGGATTGTACAAGTGAGGATTATACAAAATTTAACAACACGAAAATTGTAACGCGGTCGCTACACCATTTACACCCGACACTCGCAATTGGGAAAAAGTATACACTCTGGCTTTTCACGCCTATAGGGAAACTTACCCACAAATTACGATACACAATCTGAGACCGATAGTTCAGACAACACTTTTCCGAATACCCACAGATCGGAAAACATGAGCTTGCTCACTACAGACGATAAACTCGACCTAATCCTGTCGAGGATGGCAGTTTTGGAGGATGCAGTAAAAAAACTTACTGTCGAAAACGGCAGCCGGGTTGAAGAAATTTCCCGATTAACACAAAGATTGGACATCCCGAAAAAAGTAGAAACAGACACGGATGGAGGTATTATCACTTCCGATAATGATGAGGAACACGAAATAGAATCCGCTAAACATCGGAAAATAAAAAGTAACGGAGAAATGAACAATGAAAATGAGGAGAACAACGCGGACGAAGAAAGTAACGCGGAAGAAAACGAGAATGAGAACAGCGCGGAGGAATCAGGCGAACGACAAGAAAATCAACCCCTCGTGCAAATAAGACCGCCTAGTGGCATCCCTACCAATGCTAGTGAAAGTAACGTCGACGAAGCACGCGAAACTGTGAGACTGCCGAGAGCTCAACCCCCCGTGGCTCTGAGACAGCTCCCTTCTGGTACTATTCCTGCTAAGGAAATAATAAGAACTATAAAGACTCTAACTGGGCGGAATGACATGGGGGTAGAAGACTTTATACGATCAGTAAAAAGGGCACGAGACAGGTGCTCTGAACCCGACTTGCTGTTAGACTTCGTTTTAGCAGAAAGGATCACACAAAATGCAGAAAGTGCAATTAGGTACTTAGAAATTACCAATTTTAACACTCTTTTTGATGCCTTGAGAAAAAATATAAATCTGACAGGTTCAGTTTCTGCTCTTAGATCTAAATTAGAAACATGGAGACAAGGTCCTACAGAAACAATATAAAGTTTCAACGTGTGTTTTAGACAGGCCGTGAACGAAGTAAAATATGCAGTGCAATCAGAACATACAAATATCATGGAGAGAAAGATTGCTATCCAGATAGAAAAAAAAAAGAATCCCTCAAAAGATATATGCTTAACTTGAAAAGATAAATCGGACTGCAAGTTAAAGCCCAAAAACCAAAGAGCCTATGCGAGGCCCAGAATCAGGCTGCAGAGATGTCGATCTGGTTAAAAGAATCTCAACCAGTACGCACACCAATAAAGCCGCCTATGCGGACGCACCCTCAGGGCCCGATGCACAGTGGCGTACCTTCGGTAAAACATTACCATGCACAGGCTACCGGAAACCAAGTGTCCCAAACAGCTATACCGAATTCAGAAATGCCGCTTCAACAAAGAATGCAGTTAAATTGCCATAAGTGCGGAAGAATCGGACATTTAGCAGCACAGTGCTATGCTAAAACGCAGAATTTTCAGCCAGGACAGTTCCAAAATTGACCCCCACATAACCCCGTGAGGAATATCCAGGAAATCGAGACTCAAGAGGACGGCCAGAATTATTTAGAATTTTAAGAACTGAGTCCCGAAGAAATAAGAGAACAACTAGACTACGAGGAGAATGCAGAATCTCAATTATCAGCGGCAAACTATTATCCATCAGGGGTAAACACTCAAATGGACTGATTTACAGCTTACTGGTCGAATCTGGTGCAGCGACTAACCTTATTAGGGAAAACAATGTGCCAAAGGAAGTCAAGGTATTCCCCATGAAAAAATATTTCGTCATGGGAAAGGACCGACACTACTCTCATTATGCCACTTACATTAATTACTTTGGAAAAAAACATCTTCTTCACATAGTAGATGATGATTTTCCTTTGCCAGAAGCTGGAATTATAGGGTTATCCTTTCTCAACCAATATGCAAGATATTCGATTACGCCGCAATATCTAATCCTAGAAAACAAAAAATTACCTCTACATGATGATGGACGTTTCATGAGTGGCAACACAGCTCAAATCAACAGAATAAGCATTGATGGACCGGTCCAAGAAGTATTCATTGAGGATAATCCTAACATACCGGACAAGATTTACTCAATCAAAGATAGTCAACTAATAGTCCCATATTACAACTATGAGAGGAACCCCACACTGATCAAAGTACCGAAATACGAACCTGTCCACAATATAAGGAAAGTACATAGGGCAACTGTTTCTCAGAAGGAAGCAACTATTGGACATCGACTGACAGATTTACGAGATAAAACTAGGCTGCAACACATAGAAGAGGAGATCTGCGAAAATTTATGGAAAGGCATAGCATCTTACAATGACATCTTCCATCTGGGAGGAGATCCACTGCCCTGCACCGACCTAGTGGAACACGAGATTGTCATTAAATCAGGAAAAATAGTCAACATAAAATCATATAGGCCGCCGGAGTGTCATAAAGAAGAAATATCAACACAAATGGGAGATTTGATGAAAAAGGAAGTGATAGGACACTCCAAGTCACCTTTTAACTCCCCCATGTGGGTAGTACGAAAAAAGACAGACGCTTGGGGAATGAAAAAATGGCGAATTGTCATAGATTTCAGAAAGATCAACAAGGACACAGACCAAGATGAATATCCCCTACCAGGGATAGATGATATCCTACTTCAGTTAGGAAAAGCTAAATTTTTCTCGGCCTTCGATTTAAGCTCCGGTTTCCACCAAATACCTATGGCAGAAGAATAAAAAAATATACAGCTTTCTCAAAACCCGGAAGGCACTTCGAGTTCAACAGGATGCCTTTTAGATTAAAGAATGCCCCAGACACATTTCAACGAATGATGGACGAAGCATTAAGAGGACTGGCAGGAAAAATATGTTTTGCCTATCTGGACGACATAGTCATATTCGGATCTACCCTGGAGGAACATAACAATAACCTCTTTACATTTTTCGAAAGACTGAAACAGACAGGTCTAAAGCTTCAGCCCGATAAATGTGAATATCTACGACCTGAACTTGAATACCTCGGACACTTTATCACCAAAGATGGAGTAAAACCCAATCCAGCAAAGTTAGAAGCAGTACAATATTTCAGACAGCCTAGAAATGTAAAAGAAATCCAATCATTCTTAGGACTAGCTGGCTATTATTGGAAATTTATACGGAATTTCTCATGCATAGCGAAATCTTTGACAGAGCTAACGAAAAAGGGTACAGTATTCAACTGGTCACTCGAATGTCAAGAGAGCTTTGCGCTTTTGAAAAATAAACTTTGTGAAGCTCCAGTGCTGAGATACCCCGACTACTCAAAAGAGTTTCTATTAATAACCGACGCCAGCAACAAAGGTCTAGGGGCAATTCTGTCCCAAGAAGAACACGCATGCTGTTACATTTCAAGAACATTAAATGGAGCAGAAGAGAATTACAGCACATCCGAGAAAGAACTTCTAGCCATCGTTTGGGCAGTTGAACGACTCAGGCAGTATCTGCTAGGAAGAAAATTTAAGATTCAAATTGACCACCAAGGTCTGAGATGGTTAAATAACGTCAAAGATCCTTCGTCCAGATTACTAAGATGGAGATTCAGACTAAAAGAATACGAATATAAAATCCAGTACGTAGAAGGGAAGGAGAACAAAGGTGCTGACTGCCTATCACGATTGTTTCCAATCACGGATCCTTCAGATGAAGATGTTGAGGAAAGGGGTTCAGGAAGTGAGCTCTCCGATGAAGAAACCACAAGCGCTTCACGAACAACGAAACCAGCTCTGGCCAAGAAAATGGCTGCTGACGATCTCATATCTGATGAAGAAAATTTATGGGATCAACGAGAAGGATTCTATCAGGATTATCTCGCATGGAAGAAAGAGACAACTCCCACCCGGTAAGTAAAGAAACCAAATGCCTGCGGAAAACTGTGGGTAGAAATCACCAAGTTTCAATTTGGAGATTATCAGGAAGAGTTGTGGTTGAGATTACTCAACCTTAAAGTCAAAGACTTCATAGATAAGAAATTGACAATAGTACGTCTCCAGTTCGCAGACCCAATGATTACACCATTAGAAAAACTCAAAATTTCAGAAATAGTAAGTTTTATATGCCACCGATATCCCACAGTAAGCTTCCACACATGCTATAATGCCACGAGAGATCTGACAAATGAAGAAAAGAAACAGGTAATTAAAGGAAGCGCACGGATACGTTATGGCTCAGAATTATGGTGAAAACAAAACTATCGAACGAGCAAGAACAATCGGTGAATGAAAAAAAAGGAAGAAGAGGTCATTAACTTTGTAAAAAGATGCCCGGTCTGCCAGTTGCAAAAAACAACTAGGATCAGAAATCAGAGTGAAGCTATTATCCCCGATACGCCAGTTGACCCCAACGATAAAATAGCTATGGAAATTTTCGGGCCATTGCCAACCACTCGTTCGGAAAATAACTATATCCTGTCTATCCAAGACCAAGTCACCAAATATCTCATTTTGGTCCCACTTAAAGACGCCGAATCCGAGAGAATAATTAAAGGACTTTTTGATCATTATATGTACATGTTTGGGTCCCCTAAACACATACTCACCAACCAAGGAGCCAAATTTGTTTCAGAACTTGTTCAAAATTTCGAGAATATTAATTCTTGATACGATAATAATTATCTCCGAATAATTGTTAGATTGAATAGAAGACGGAGTTCGTTAATAACTATCGTTTAATAAGGTATAAGTTTATACAAAATGATATTCGTTATGAATTTTACAGTAGAGTGTATCCGGTAATGTCTCTATTGCAACTGAAGTTGCAGATTCGTCCTAAAAGGTACATAATTTCGGTGTCTGTTCTAAACTGGAAGGGATGAAGCACAAAAGTAGGGGTAAGAAAGCAAGGTAGCCAAAATCTGAAATCGCAGACCCTGTCAAATCCTAAAATTGTAAGTGGAGTCGCCGACGGCCAGACTAGAAGTAGGCGTGGTACGGAGGCTATTGTTCAAAAACTCATTAAGACTCAAGCTCGACAAGTTTGGCATAGAAATACGTAGAAATACAAATTCATAAATCGACGATAACAATTAGAACAAGTTCTAAAGTTTAATGCAGGTGTTTATAGGCTCTAAATGATCTTCACTAATATATCTCAACTCAAAGCTAAATTCTAAATTCTTGGATAAATTCTATACAATACTATATTACAAAATTCTTACACAAGGGTAAAGATCTCAACATTAAGATTTAATGAAAACTTTAAGCTTTATATCATAAATTAAAACTTAATGCATGTAATTTAATACTCTAAATCAAATTGTCAATCAAACCAGACCATCATTTATTACTTAAATCTTAACAATTCACAAACTAAAGAAAAATACTTCCATGACAAAAATTAAACTAAAACCCTTTTATTCTCTCTTTTCCAAAGATCTTGAATTCCAGGAAAAATCTCTACACCTCTAAACATTCCTGTATTTCCTCCAAAGTTTTTCCCTTTGTTTCAGGAGTCATAAAATAAACTCCAACTGTTCCAACAGCACAACAGCTTCCATTAATCCAAAAAATCCCATTCATTCCCGCAATTTCAATCATTTTCTGAAACTCTAATATGGATATAAATATAATTGCTATATACACAATTTTAAATACTGTCACTGCCGCACTTTTGAAATCATTTGCAAATAATTCTCCTTGGTGAATGTAAAAAATATTGCTAGGTCCAGTGCTAATTAACAGATCATACAATGAGATGAAAAAAATTGGCACCCATCCGAAACAAGAAACATCCACCTCATTTTTATCCAAACAGAAAAAAACTCCCACAATTCTCAGCGAAATGGAACACATCATTCCAGAGTATAATAAAAGAGTTCTTCTCTTGACTCTTTCCACTATCTGAGTACTTATCAGACAAGCAAATGCACTCAAAAGTGATAACAAGAACATCTCTTTTTTTGGATCCATAACAGCTACCTTGTGAGTGAGTATTTTTTGACCAAAAGAAGTTATAGCTCATTGTCCTGAGAATGCAGGAGTAAATCCTAAAAAGATAACAATCGTCAAAGCTTTTCGATTTCTCGGATTTCCAATCAATTTCCACAAACTTGAATCTCTGAGATTAAAATTATTCTTTCCAAGCTTCCAAGATTCTGGTTCTGATTTTGGAATTCTGAGTCCCAAATATTGTTGGTATGAACTGTCCATCTTAGGATCTTCTTTTAAAAATTTGGGGGTTTTCTCAAAATTCAATTTAGTTCCTTCAGTTTCAGCTTCTTCCATTCCTGAACAATTCATATTCCTCATTTCTTCCCCTTCCAGTATTTTGTTGATTTCCAAAAAATATGAAGAATCTGGCATGAGCAGAAACAAAACGAGGAAGGTGATTGGAAGCATGAGAAGAATAGAATTCATTTGATTGTATGTCAAGAAAGCATTTAAAATGGTGGTGAAAAGTATTCCAATTCCCATGGAAAGACGAATAAGGACTAGGAAAATTCCTCTATTATTTTTGTTTCCAATTTCTAAAAAGTAGACTGTTAGGGGCCATATGCCTCCTCCATATCCAGCTCCTCCAATAAGTCTTGCCATTTTCCATTTTCATTTCCATTTTCGACCAATTCGATCCACGAAAAGAGGATTTAGAACAAAGCCAATTAAAAATTCGAAACAGGAGAGAGAGGCTATCCAGGAACTTTGATCCTTGGTGATGGGAATTTCTGATTTTGCACTTTCTAGGTGACCAATTGCTGGTGATGGCCAAGCTATGGTGGCACCATTCCCTACCACTGTCATTGAACCTGTGATTAGAAACCTTTCTTAAAAAAATGTGTTTAAAAAACATTAATTTGGTATTGTTTTTCACTTCTGAGGGGTTAACCACTATCAAATTAAGATGTAGATAATGCTTGAAATGCTAATTTAGAAAATGCTAAAATTATTTGATTCGTTTGACAAGGGAACCTAAGTTTATCGGAATTTTGTTTGGATTCATACTCTCTCGAGTAATAGGTGATTTCTAAACTTGTATTATGATAAAGTAATGAATGTTGGAAGAGGAGGAAGAGGAGGAAGAGGAAGAGAAAAAGGAGGTGAAGGGGAAGGAGAAGGGGGAGCGGAAATAGAAATGGAAAAGGGAGAGGAAGTAAAAAAGAAGGGACAGGTGAATGAAGAGGAAGGGGAAGAGAAAGGGCGGGA
>CAKNYM010045336.1:0-38015 GCA_932195095.1 Andricus curvator
GTCTTTCCAAGATAAGTTTGGTGATTTTTTCCAGTTTGAAATTTTGTGGGGTTTTTTAAGTCTACCGAGACAGTTTTCGACCAAGTTTTTAAGTTGTGAACTGAGTCCAATCGACCATACGGACTGTTTTTCTCTATCTCTATATTTATTAATACCAAGGTGTCCATCATGAATTTTTGTTATTATCTCTAGTTACAAAGAGGGGGGAATAATCAACCTCAAATTATACAGCAGGAATCCTTCTGCAAACGAAAAACTATCTTTCAATTGGTAATAGAGAGATAGGCCTTCGGGCACATTATCCTTTGTAGGCCATCGACTTAAACAATACTCTTTAATTTTTGAACAAACATAATCGCATTCCTGCTCTACTTTGATTTTCTCTAAGAGACCTTGCGAAGCTGGTAAATTACTTAACACGAAATTTACATGTGCTAACGTTTCAGCTTGTAAATCATCATCGTTCTCTTCAACCACAAGGGGATTCCTTGAAAAGGCATCAGCTAAGACTAATTGTTTCCGCGGAACGTATGTAACACTGTAATTATAACGCATCAGACGCATTCAAATTCTCTGTAAACGGGGTGTTATTTCATCTAAATGTTTAGTTTGCAAAATTTGAATTAATGGCTTGTGATCGGTTTCCAAAACTATATTAATTCCTGTAACAAATTCTTTAAATTTTTCAGTCGCGAACGCGAGAGCTAAAGCTTCTTTTTCTATTTTGCTATACCGTTTTTCCACAGAGGTCAGAGTCCTTGAAGCATAGGCCACAATTCCTCGAGATCTGTCCTTATCTTCCTGTATCAGGGCACCGCCTAACCCATAACTCGAAGCATCGGCTTGAACAATCACGTTTTTCCTGTAATCAAAATGAGCTAATATCGGTGCCTTTAACAACATAGATTTTACTTTACAAAAGGCGTCTCTTTGTGGTTGAAGCCAAACGAAAGGCACGCCATCTTTAAGTAAAGATGTTAACGCAATTTTTACTGAATGGAAGCCTCTTAAACATAAAACGTCCGAAAGGGGTTATAAATGTAGTTAGAGGTTGACTTTCCTCAGATAATTTTATCTGGTAAAACCCCGATTTCGCATCAAGACGAGAAAAATATTTTTGAACCTTGTAATCTCGACAGAACGGTATCGACTTTTAAAATTGGATAAATTGGTCTCTTAACGCTACTATTGAGTTTCGTGTAGTCGCAGCATAAGCGTATATCGCTGTTTGGTTTAGTTACACAAACAGCTGGGCTGCACCATTCTGAAGGAAAGTCAACCTTTGTTAAGATGTTTTGTTCTTATAATTTACTTAAAGTATTTTTGAGTTTGTTCCACAGAGGTATCGGTACTACCCTTGGAACTGTCAACGCATGAGGAATCGAATTTTCTTTCAACTCGATTGTCAGCTCTTTTCTAAAGTGACCGATACCGCTAAAAACGTTAGAAAATTCTTTGAATGGATTGACTTTTGTGGAAGATATGACTTTGTTTTCAGAAGTAACATTTACTTTGGATTCAATTGCGTCAACAATTTTTACTAAATCAAATGCTTTAATATCCGGCTTGCCTAATAAAAAATTGTCTAGCCCTTTTAAAACATAAGCTTTTACTTTTTTAGTTAAACCCCCTCTACACAATTTGAGATTAAGGTAACCAATTACAGGCAATTTTTTTCCGTCCGGTCCTATGATGATTCTATCTAGTCTATAAATTTTATCGTGAAATTGTGGTGATATACTTTTGAATGGAACGCAAGTTACATCAGCACATGTATCTACACTAAACTCAATGCTCTTAGCAAAATCAATAACATTAAATCTAACAATATAATCGTCTTTATTAGAAAGGCTTACGTGTGATTGATCCGAGTAATGCTGCATTGAGTTCGTTTTCTTCAGTTATCTCTTCTCTAACGTAGCGTACTTCTTTGGACATTCAAACACGATCCCAATGTCCCGACTTCTGACAGATGCGACATTTCGATTTTAGCGCTGGACATTTTCTTCATATCAGGATGTCTTGGTAATCCGCAACGATAGCATCGATCTTTACTCGGTTGAGACTCTGTTTGATTTTTTTGCCCTCTGGAATCCCGCTTTAAATCTCGTTTATCTCCTTGGTTGAAATCATAATTTTTGTTTTGACTGATGCGATTTACTTCCCCTGTGCCTGTTTCTACATTGAGAGATCGTATCGCTTTGCTTTGCTTAGATTAAATTTCACCCTGACGTGCTATAGGCACGGCTTGCTCTAGCGTCAGGTCCGTAATCAGCTGTAGGCGTTCTGATGTTTTAGCGTCCCGAACACCGATAACTATTCGGTCTCGTATCAGCTCATTTTTCAGAGTTCCATAATCGCAAGTCTCAGCCAGAGTGTGCATTGCTGTGATGAATACATCCACGAATTCATCTGGTTCTTGCACCCTAGTATTAAATTTTTATCTCTCAAAAATCAAATTCTTTTTTGGAGAAAAGTAATCGTTGAATTTTTCCTTGACAGCGGCGTATGCAGTTTCGTCTGTAATCTCGAGGAGAATCTGTGTTAAGATTTCTTCAGACTTTTCACCCACTGTGTAGCACATCAAATCAATCTTTTCTTTGCTAGTTTTCGACCAGAGGTTTGCGACCGAAATGTATCTATCAAATCGCTTAATCCACATATGCCAAACTTCTGGTTTAGTGAAATCCATTTCACTGGGAGGATGCACTCCTGGAATTCGGTTCTAATCAGTTGCCATTTTCTTTTTTCTAGTCACTAGCGAACCTCGATCCACTGCTTATCTTGTCGATACACGGCACTGCGCAATATGAGTCTTTGAGAATGTACTTCCATGCATTATTTTTCTTCTTTCTTTGTTTTAAAAGAAAGGTCAATTCTTTCATAAGAAAAACTCACGCACTTCTGACACCATGTTTAGGGAGGGGAGTCTATCCTACAAAGACAAATACTCTTGTTAGATTCAGTTCTATCATCAGGTGTGGAACGTGATCTTAGAGCGCGTACTCCCCTCGCCCTAGTCCCCGCCATACTGTTCCTACGTCCCCCACTCCCATTACCTCTGTAGTCCCCTGGATGGGAAGACGGAGGTACTTGCCTAAAGGCACGTTCACACAACAAAATTCAATTTCATTATATTTTAATAATTATCAATTTTGTTCAACCGGCTCGAATCGTGTAACGCTCTAAAAATAGGAAGGTCGGATGAGTTACGACGGACCCCCTGTTCAAGTATCGTCGAAAAACTTCGCGCTATAATATCCTGCTGTTTTCTTTAAATTCGGAGCGCCTGTTTTCGGTTCACCGTGTGTACTTTCCCGGTGGTGGATTGCTCCTTTCCAGGCGCATAAATGAAACACATTTTCGGTTAATTGAAAAAAAACAAGACCATTTTTCAAAAAATGAGGACTTTCTTTTTGTGTATTGTGCCATTGAGATTATGTGGTTAACATATTACATCGAACAATTCATCCTTGTAGGAGGAAACATGTCATTTGTAATACATGCGCTAAAAATCAAGCCTGAGGAAGCGCCTTAAGTTTTTATTTTCTTTATTATATAGTGAAATTATCTTAATTTTTAACTAACAACAGGCTTTAGTGCCCAAACTAAAATCTAATTATTAGAATGGCATTACTTAAACAAAATAAAAGCTCACATGAGCAGGTAGATGTGACCTTATATATTTCGAATCGTTTCCCAAAATTTCAGCACAATTTTTGCATGTTTTAAACTATCAAGCCGCCATATATGATACAATGTAATTATTCACAAGACCTATATAATAAAAAAAGTGTTATAAGAATTGCAGTATTGAAATAATATTATTCCATACTGAAAAAAAAGTTAGGAATCGTCACAAATGGTTAGAAGTTCTGACGATTCCTGAACATCCTGACCATTCCTGACGAGTCTGACGATTTCTGAAGATATGCTAATTCACATCCTATCAGGTAGCTCATCGGCTAGGACCGCAGGTAGGCCAACCCAAAAGGATTAAAAATTAAAAATAATTTTTTTTTCAATGTTGCATATACAGATTCAAAAGTTACAAATTCAGAATCTAGGGTTTCGAGGATTTCAGATACTTAAAAATTTTCCTAAAAAATTAAAAATTAGTTTAAATATAATGTATCTTGTAAAGAGAAAGAGATACGTCAAAACGGACAAAATTTTCAGATTCACGTTGCAGTCATTTAATGTATAAATATTAATAATTAAATATGAGTAAAAAGAGAATATGCATAAATAAATATAAATAAATAATATAAATAACTTGGGAAATATAAAAGGGATTAGGTTTTATGACATTCTATTCTTGGACCCCTAATAAAAGGATTATCCTTCGAACCCAAGCTCTGACGATTTCTGGACATTTCTCACGAATTCTGACTTTTCCTGACGATTTCTGTCGAGAAACGTAACAAAAGTGGTTAGAAATGGTCAGAAGTCCTGACTTTTTTTCTGACGATTCCTGACTTTTTTTTAGTAGGGTTGGTAAAAATAAAATATCATTCCCGAACATTTTTCCAATAATAATGCTGATACTTTCGCATATTTTTTCTTTTGGGTGTTTTTGTAGTCATTTTTTTCAATATTCATACTTCATGTGGCATGAAACTTTTCAAATAATAGGCTTATAATATAAATCACACAGGTTTCGGTTCGACTAAAATGCTTGAAAAAAAATCGTATAAATGACATAAGTGCGTTCGTTTAAGATGGAATTTAGTAGACTTTACTGCAGCCTCATAAAGACCGCCAAAATGGGACCCCGCAGGTGGATTGAACTTCCACTCGGTGCCGTCTGAAGCTAAAAATGAAGCGATGGCTTGGGACTCTTCAGATGCCTCGGCGAACATTTGTTTAAGTTGACGGTCAGCTCCAACGAAGTTTTTTGCATTGTCACTGACTAAGGTCTTACAAACGCTTCGTCGTGATGAAAATCGTTGATACGCTTCGATGAAGCCACTTGCCATGTAGTCAGAAACTACTTCTAAATGAACCGCTCGAGTGGCGCAGCAAACGAAGATGCAAATGTAACCCTTAAAAGACTTGAAGTCATGGCCTTTATGCGTTTGAAGCTTGATCGGTCCAGCGTAGTCGACACCAGTGTTCAAAAATGGTCGACTGGATGGAGTTGAACGAATTGAAGGTAAGTCAGCCATGAGTTGTTGCGAAATAGCTGCTCGGTTCTTCACACATGGAACACAATGATGAATCACATACCGAACAAGACTTCGCCCTCCTATAATCCAGTAAGATTGCCTCAGTGTTCCAAGAGTAAGCTGAGTACCTCCGTGAAGACAGCGACGATGACAAACCTCGATCAAAAGCTTAGTAGAAATAGAATCTGATGGTAAAAGCAAGGGATGTTTCTCATCAAACGCAAGTAGAGAATCCTTTAAACGTCCTCCAACTCGAAGAAGTTCGCCATCCAAAAATGGATTGAACTTCATCAGATGACTTATTTTTGAGATCTTATCCTTTCTCTTCAAGGCTGAAATTTCTTCTGAAAAGACACGAAGTTGTTCATGTTGAATCAAACGCAGACGAGCATGATAAAGCTCAGAAGCAGTGTTATGAGGCGATGATACCATGGAACGAAGTCTGACGGCATTGTAAAATCGAAAGCACAAGGCAGTGACGCGAAGAAGTTTATCCAAGGACGAATATAGGCGAAATAAGTACCAGTGTTGCTTCTCACGAACCACAAGATTGACCGTGACCCGTTCCTCCATGTCAACTGAGCAGACCGGAGGTTCCAAGGGACCAGATGGCCAGTCGTTTGGATTGGGCAGCCATTCTGGGCCATTCCACCAGAGAGAGAAAGACGAAAACTCACTTGCAGACACCACGCGATGCGCAATCAGCTGCATTGTCCTTTCCCGGAACATGGTGCCACACAGCTGAAGGAAGAGTGGTTTGAATTTCTGATACTCGATTCGCGATATGCGTCTTACGTTTCGAAGGTGAATCTGCAATCCAAGCCAAAGCAGTTGTTGAATCGGACCACATGTGGAGTGGAGCATCAAGTTTTAGAATGCTTTGAATACATGCAACGAGGCGAGCCAGAAGAACCGCAGCACACAGTTCAAGACGAGGAAGTACGACAACTTTCACAGGTGCTACTTTGGTTTTTGATACGATAAGCACCACCGAACAATCCTCAGTTGTTTGAACTGATTTAACATAAACAACAGCTGCATAAGCTCGTTCTGAAGCATCTCCAAAGCCATGAAGTTCATATGTGCAACCCGAAGATCGTAATCAAATCCATCGATGAATTCGAACTGATGAAAGATATTTTAGATCCTCATAGTATCTTTTCCAGCGTTGAGAAAGTTCATCAGGAAGCAGATCATCCCAAGACATTTTTAGCTTCCACAGTCCCTGAAGAATGATCTTTGTGACCACAATTACAGGTGATAACCATCCAAGTGGATCAAATAGTTGCGCCGATCGACTGGCAACAAGACGTTTAGTGATGACATTACTGATAGGAGTCAGCTCGATCTTGAAGATAAAACAATGAAGGTCCACAGGGATTTGTTCTAGAAGCTCATGACAATTCGTAGTCCACTTCCTGAGTGGAAAGCCGCCCGCCTTGAAGAGCTCAAGCAATTGATCGTGAAGTTTCGCGGCGTCCTCTAAATTGTCAGCCCCTGACAAGACATCATCGACGTAACCACTGTGTTTAATGACTTCAGCAGCTAGGGGAAACCGATGTCCCTCATCAAGTCCGAGCTGTTGTACAGTACGAGCAGCCAAATATGGAGCACATGTCAGACCATAAGTGACAGTTTTAAGTCGATAAATCTGAACAGGCTCGGCAGGAGCCGTGCGCCATAGAATTCGTTGTAGATCCTGGTCATCTTCATGGACAAGAATTTGGCGGTACATATTCTCGACATCTGCTAAAAATACAATCGGATGTCGACGCCATTGAAGTAGGACATCTGAAATGTTTAGCTGCAATTTAGGACCCGCATGCAAGCAATCATTCAGTGATACTCCTCGACTTGAGCTTCGAGAGCCGTTGAAAACCACTCGGAGCTTGGTTGTGAGACTTGAGTCTCGCCACACCCCATGATATGGAATAAAAAACGACCTTGAATCATTCCTTGGATCAGAAGCCTCTTTAACAGAAACCATGTGCTGAAGCCTTTTGTACTCCTCCATGAAATCGGTGTAAGCATCCTGAAGTCGGGAATCCTCCTTGAAACGTTGTTCACTGTGAAGTAACAACCTAAGAGCTGAAGAGTATGAATCTCCTAGCTTTGTACCATCATTCTTAGTTGGAATACGAACGACGTATCTTCCTTATTTTGTCCTAGAGTGAGGTCTCTAAGAAATGCTGTTCACAAGCTTCCTCTTCTGGAGTCCTAAGAGGTTTTGATGGGACTACTTCATTATCTTCCCAAAAATTTTGTAGGTCAAAATACAATTCATTAACTCTGCAGCAGTAAAATTTGCGGACTGAAGAATTATAAATTGACGACTCCTCTCTCGTTGGTCGACACAGTATCCAGCCTAAAACAGTTTTCTGAGCAACAGGAGCAGAAAGGTGACCTTTTCGAAGGCCTGGGTCAATTAAAATTGAATATACGTCAACACCTAAAATCATATCAATTGGATGATTTCAATAGATATTCGGATCTGCCAACTGAAGGTCTGCAAGGTGCGGCCAATCGTCGATTTGGAATTTACTTTTTTGACGTCTCGCCACCAATTTCGGAAGAACAAGAGCTTTAAGTTTGATCCTAAAATCTGACGGAAAATGAGGTTTAACTTCGACAGAAACCGATCCTCGTGAAGTTCCTGATTTACTTTCACCGACGCCTAACAAACGTACGGAACCTTTAGTCTGAGCCAGCTGTAATCGTTGAGCGAGCGATTCCGAAATAATTGAGCCCTGAGAACCTTGATCAAGAAATGCTCGAATATAGAGAGTTTGACCGGAAGGCGCAGTCACAAAGACCATCGCGGTGGTCAACAACACCGACGTTGTCTCATTCAAGGAAACCTGCATGACTGAAACTGGATGAGAGTTAGCCTGCAAAGTTTTCGATCATGTGGGATCCAAGGCAATTGCTGCATAATCTTCTTTGAATTACAAATTCCTTCCTTTGGGCCACGGTTTGAGCTCGAAATTGTGGACATGCCATCAAAAAATTTTGTTCTCTGTACATGAAACATTTTCTATCCTGAGGCGACTTTCGTGGTTGGTAGTCGTTGATTACGACGATTTCTGTTGCTGTTGTTGCCTGTTGTTGATTCAACAGCTTCCAATGCACGAAGACGATTTTTAAGAAACGTTTTAAGTTCCTCAAATGTCGGGGGTTCTTTTAAACCACCGAACGATGTTTCCCAATCCCAGAGAGACTGATGGTTGAGCCGTTCGATGGTGAGATATACAAGAATTGATGACCATTCGCTTACCGGTTCATTTAGGGAGTCCAGTTCCTTCACATAATCAATAGTTGAATTATAAAGTTCTCGCAACGCGCTTGCTGATTCCACTTTCATTGGATGAAGTAACAATAAACCGGATAAATGAGAATGTACTAAGCCACGTTTGTTTTCATATCTATCTTCCAGTAATTCCCAACAGCGAGTATAATTATAATTTGTTACCGAAATGTGATGAACGAGTTGCGCAGCTTCTCCTGAAAGGTTTGTCTTTGAATGATGAAGCTTTTCTACAGAAGTCAACGCCGCATTGGAGTGAACCATCGATTTAAAAAGGTAAGCGGAATTTGACCATTATGTGTATACACCCGAGCATTTCGGTAATTCGATTTTTCGCATTGAACGCGATGATGAGAACATCGGCTCGATAGAGACACTTGACGCTCCCGCCTGAGTAGCTGAAAGGTTTTCAATAGCATCTAAAAAGTTTCCTTTTGCTGTCACGTAAGCTTCCTCAGTTTCACTAAAAAAGTCCGAAGTGAAATACTCGTTAGTTTTATTTTGATCGCGGAATTTTATTAATTCCAGATGCTGTTGTACGAACTGCGTCCAGTTATTCTCTAACGCTTCCATTCGCGATATTAATCACCCCTTTGTTGGTTCCTTTACTGATGCCGCATTCGCAAACGAATTTTTTATTCGATTACACAGCTCAGTTTGCTCTAAAAAGAAATTGTCGAACGACATTGTAACAGAAGATGCCAAATAAGATAATGTAGTTAAAGCCCAAAAGACAAATTTATTATTGTCTTTTTAATTAATTAAAATCGTTCACCTGAAAATAATTTGCTGATTTGCAACGAGCCGTGAATCACAAATATTTTTGACAGTTGTTATGCATGTGTATCAACATAAGAATGTCAAGAACAACCGATCGATAGACACACGAAATTTAATGTACACTTTCGCGCGTGAACTCGCGAGCCCGAATTGATATCAAAATTGCACTTACAAAAGTCCATTAACAATTCCAAACCTTACGTCGATAGGCATTTTTCAATAACCTTTCTTTGTAATTATTTGTCCAGTCTTGCTGACAGTTATTACAAAAAATAACTGTTAGTACAACTGTTTGCTACGAACTCACTAAGTTCAGCTTGAACTTTTGCACACAAAAAGTCACAAAGTCACAGAGTCAAACAGTCACAAAGTTAAAAAGTCACAAAGTTAAAAAGTCATAAAGTTAAAAAGTTACACATTTAAAAAGTCACCCAGTCTGAATGTTACGGGTCACAAGTCACTTAGTAATTTTTTATTCACCCATGCACTTCTAGAACTGCACTTATTGTACCAAAGACTGTATTTGAATTTTTCATTCTTTTTTCTGACGGATAGTACTGCACTGGGTTACATACAAGAATTTACCACAATTTATTTTATTTAACGACAGCGAGAGTGTGTAAATCTGTGAGTGTGTGTATGAGTAATTGAAATAAGACGTGCACGTGTAAATAAGAATATAATGACCAAAAACCGGCTGAAGAAATGAATATTTTGAGGTCGCAGCTGATTGAAGAAGAATTCAGCAATTAAATTAGAAATACATAAAACAAAATAGAATGAATAAAAACAAGTAAAATTGCATGTAAATATTGAACAAAGCTGATTAGACCAATTTTTCTAAAATCGAAAAATGAATTGAATTATTCTAAAAAAACGTTAAAAATAAATATTAATTTTTAATGGGAATCATTGAAAATGAAAAAATTTCTACTCCATGCGCTGAAACTTACACGAAAGCGAACTTCATTTAAGACTGAAAAAATTGTAGTCATCAATAGTTGTAATATTAAAACTTTTTTACACTTAAGCCCTTACAAATTTTAATTATTTGAAGTAAAAATTATTAATTTTTAAACTGTTAATTATACTTTCCAAAAATTAACCAATTCAATTTTAGTTGCAAAATTAAAACTGATGAAAGGGAAACATTAAAAATTTAGCGTTCAACATGAAAATTCAGAACTCTAAAATTGCATCCATTCACAATTATCAAAATTATTCAATTACTGGGGTATCAATTTCAGTTAGTGAAGGACCGGTATTTATTAAAAACAGATGCGGTCGGAATAATAAAGTTTATTTAAGAAAACGTACTCTTCGGGCTACATGATAGATGTTAATCGAACGAGATCTCCGAAGCGATTCCCCG
Source organism: Andricus curvator (assembly GCA_932195095.1). NCBI lineage: Eukaryota > Metazoa > Arthropoda > Insecta > Hymenoptera > Cynipidae > Andricus > Andricus curvator. The sequence goes on from CAKNYM010045336.1 coordinate 10,625, forward strand.
AAGACGATCTCCTTCGCTTTCGCCTGCTTTCTTCCAAGCGCCCTCTTACAGAGAATTACATTACACCGCCATACTGGCCCGCGAAAATTTAAATCAATTTTACATAGAAACATCTATCGCCTACATTCCGGCTTCTGGGTTAATTGAAAGCCATCAACATCGCTAATGACATATCGGTCATATTTCAAAACTTTTTTCACAACCTAAGGGCCTTTATTTTTCGGCAATAATTTCTGATTTACATTTGGTTCGGTTACGGTATTTTCTAGCAATACGAAGTCTCCGATCTGGTGTTTATGAGGCTTTTTGTGTCAATTGTCAAATGCCTTTTTATTAGCCTCTCGCACTTGATCAATTTTAACATCAGCTTGTTCGCGTAATTTACGTCGAGATTCCTGAATTACGGTGTCGCTGTGTGCTATATCTAATAACAATCCTCGAAGTTCTTCGTCGGGGAAACCGATTTGATCGGATCCAAAAAGTAATCTTGCAGGCGAACAACCAATAGAACGATTAATCGTGTTATTAATAACAAATTGTACATCGTTAATTTTCAGTCCCCAATTAGTAGGCTTGGCCATTTTTGCCATAGTCGAACGTAAAAACCTATTGACTCGTTCTACTTGCCCGTTACCTCGCGGCGTTCCCGAAGCTAGAAGAATGTGTAGAATTTCTCGCTCAGACACTAAATCATCAAACTCCTTTGATGTAAAACAGGAACCTCTGTCCGATATAATCATTTTAGGCGCACCATAATGATGAATGTAATTATTAAGTTTTCCTATCGATTCTTTTGTCGTCGTCGACTTCACCGGATACAAAACTACAAAATTTTGAATACCCGTGAACTACGAAGAGGTTGTGCCTGAGTCCAAAAACTGCCTTTTCTAATGGACCAAAATGGTCGATAAATCAAGCCTCGAACGGCCTTTTCGCTCGATACCATATTTACATTTCCCCTTCTTTTTCACCTGACTTAACTGAATAAGTGAGACACTTTAAGCAATTACGAAGATGTTCTTTAACTCTCACCCGCAGTCCTGGAAACCAATACACTCGTAATATTAAATCGACGCTTTTGTCTAATCAGGTATGACCCATGTCATCATGGCAAGCAGGAATCACGCTATTAACCATGCTCAAAGGAACATAAAACAACAGAGAATCATGGTATTTACGATAAACAATTCCGTTGCGAGTTTCGTACTTGGCACTCTCACACTGTTCTAAAGATTCCCGTATTTCTCGTATTTCAGGGTCAGTTTGCTGCTTGAATATCAGTTCCTGTTGAAAAATAATCGTCTCAATGGCATAAATCTCTCGGCTCAACGCCTAAACTCGCATTCGTTTAGAAGGCCTATGCTCAACCTTATATTTATAGGGGCTCAAGACCAGTGTCCATCGTTTGATTCGCGAGTTTATTTCTTTCTTATCTATGGTCATTTTGAGCGCGTTACAATCAGTGTAAATTAAAAAAAAAACCCTAACAAATATACTCTAAATCTTTCTAGCGCATACACAATAGCTAGAGTTTCCAATTCATAACTGTGATAGCGGCTCTCTTCGTCAGATGTGCGTTTACTAAAATAAAGTACAGGATACATTTGATTATCACTCTGCCGTTGCAACAAAATTGCTCCGAAACCATCAGCACTTGCATCCGTGTGTAATTCCGTATAAGCTTTTGGCGAATAAATAGCCAAAACCGGATCGTTGATCATACGTTCTACTAAAGTTTCAAATGATCTTAGTTCGTCTGCTCCGAAATGAAAAGTGACATCCCTTTTTAGCAAGTCATACAACGGCTTTGCAATGACGGCAAAATTAGGCACGAAACGTCTAAAGTAGCTCACAAGGCCGAAAAACTTTTGTACTTGTTTAGTGGTACGCGGCACAGGATAATCCAAAAGCGCACGCGAGTGCTCCCAGCTCGGTCGAATTCCCTTCCCACTAATCGTATATCATAGGTACTCAATCTCAGTTTCTCCAAAATTACATTTTTCCCACTTAAACTCTAACCCATTTTTAGCCATTAATTGTAAGACTTCGTCTAACATAGCCCAATTCTCATCTAAGGTTTCAGTGGCAATAAGAACATCGTCTAGATACAAAAGTATTTTCCCTTTTTTAATTAAATTCTCAAAAATCAAATACAAGTACCTTTGGAAGTTAGAAGGCGCGTTGACAAGGCCGAAAGGCATGCGCAGATACTCATATTGGCCGTCTGGCGTGCTAAAAGTGGAAAACTTTACAGAATTTTCAGCACAACGAACGTAATGAAATTCATCTCTCAAATCTAAACTCGTAAACCAATTTTTCCCTGCCAAGCGATCAATCAAATCGTCCATTCGGGGTAACGGAAAATGATCCTTAACAGTAATTTTGTTTAGAGTACGGTAATCAATGCATAGTCGAAAATCCCCATTCTTTTTCGTTGTCAAAACTATTTGGCTGCTATAACACGATCGGCTATGTCTGATTATACCGCGCGCTAATAAATCGTCAATAATCTTCTGTAATTCTTGTCTCTCAAACCAAGACAACCTTCGCGGATTAAAATAGATACGTTCATTCGATAGAACATTTATTTCGATCACGTACGGTATCGGTTCAGCATTTTGCGAGCTTTCAATATACTCCAACAACATTGATTTCAACTCCCCTAACTTTTCGTTTGGAATTTTTTCACCCACCATACTCAAAGACAAACCGTCTATGCCTTTAGGAGTGCCCTCAATTAAATCGATACATACAATTTCGTTAATGAATTTTTCGTAACTAAAAGAAAGGTCTTTTGACACGATCATAGACAACCCTGGCGTTCTTCTTATAAAATTTCTACCAAAAGCGCATCGTAAGAAATAGCGGTATCGGGCACTATTGCAAAAGTTATTGCAAATACTTCATTCGGAACTAGTTGCAATTTTATCTTAGTTTTAATAAAACTCAAAATCTGTAAATGTGACTTATTAATCCCTGAGTACTTATCTTTATCCGAAATAGGCATCAACTCACAATCCCAAAAATCTCTCTTATAAGCAGTTAATTTAATAAGACTGATCGCGCTACCGGTATCGGTTAAACAATCTACATAATACTTATCATCGAACTCCCTGCTCAAGAGCACGGTATCCTTTGTAGTTGGCTCATTCAGCAGGATCCTAGTCGGTGGTATCTCAGCAATAATAGGTCCCTCGATGACGTTCACCGTGATTGAAGAATTCTCTCCGCTGCTCGACTTTGTCGCAGGTCCCGTATCTGCTCTCCGGGATGAACTCTGTTTTTCGTTAGGACAATTTCTGGCTATGTGCCCCTTCTGTTCACATTTGAAGCATGTGCCTCGCTCCTTTGGTAGGTTGGAACATTCAGTTGAGATGTGACCAAATTGGTAACACTTAAAACAGCGTGTGGAAGATGTTTCCTTAGATTTGGTATCACCCATACTTTCAGGCGGCTTGCCTATTGTTGGTCTACTTCGTTTCTTTGGATCTCTTCGCGGTTCATCTTTAGTGATTCTGTGCATTCCCTCTAGCAATGCAATTACCGTCTGGTAATTACCAGCTCTGGCATACGACTTCAACAGGTAATCTGGAATTCCTTCGATCATATACTCGATGGCTAAGTCGTCGGAAATTCCCAATCTGTTAATTAATTTAAGTTTTTCTTGGAAGTAGACTGCAAATTTTTCTCTAATTATCCACATTTGTGCTTCCATCTTTTTAGTGCGTGTGAAAGAGTCGTCACGACACTTGAACATTTTTATTAATTCTTCCTGAAGTTCAGGCCGCCTCTTTCCAACTACTCCAGGAGACTCGTTGTACCAGTCCAAAACTCTATTTTTGAACTGACGGGCTGCGTATAATTTAAAAATATCCTCTGGAACTGAATAGGCATCGCGGATCTCGTCAACTCTCCTGATCCATCGTTCAACATCGTCGTCATCCTCGAGCCCGAAAGGAGGAATTAGACTCGCTATGTCACTGTATTTAACACCATGAGGAACAGCATTCCCAACACGTTGCTGGTTTTGTTGGTCAAGCTCGTTACGTGGTTGATTTTGTACTCCGGCTGCCTGCATCGCTGTGATAACCGCCCTAGTCGTCGCTTCAATGAGGCCTTGCACATCCACCAAAATAGGACCACATCCAGTGACGTGAGCTTGAATTTAGTTAGCATTTCCTTCGCCCCTTGCCCCATTCTGATTTTCATCACGCTGCTCGTTTCGGTTTTGGTGATCGGAGTTGTTTCCATCACTGTCCTGTGATCCATTGTCCAGGTCACCGCCACCATTATTATTTTCAAACAGATTGTCCGCATCACCACCATTATGACGAGGAAATCCTTGGAAATCACCCTTCTCAGACATTTTCCCTGTCTGAGAAACACAAAATGACTTCAACAAGAAACACAATCAGTTGGAAGTACCAACACACTTCGCGTCAGCGTCACTGCCGAAAACGTGGTCTCGACTCGAATGTTCTAGAAGCCTGTAGAACAAAGACCAATATGGTCGACTCACACGGTCGAACGCTCTCAAATGTTCACGAACACTAGGTTAGAAATCCACCCGAGGATTCTAGATCCAAAATACCGCACTGCTTTTCCACTCAAAAGCACATTTTTCAAATTCTCGTACTTGCGTATACACAGAAACTAATCAGCCTCTTGCTGAATCTTACAACACTCGCGCCGTTTCGAATCCAGTCTCAACGTGATCACACGCGGCGTCTCTCACGATCGCGCTCATGCCCCAGACCGAAAACAGCTAAAAAAAGTTCAACACTGCTGCTACGTGTATTAGAACCGTAGGGCCTAATCTTCACATCCCACTTCTGAGCGAATCCCCGAAGCCAATCTCCTTCTCTTTCTTCTGCTTTCTTCCCAGCGCCCTCTTACAGAGAATTACATTACGCATCCATACTGGCCCGCGAAAATTTAAATCAATTTTACATAGAAATATCTATCGCCTACATTAGTTTGATTTTTATCTATTTTGATTTTAAACACAATTTTTAATTTTTTAATTTCATATCGTTTTATTTTTAACACTTCTTTTAGAATTATTATTCATTCTTGAACTTTATCAATCGCATACTTTTTAATTTGAAATGATTTATTTGTTTGAATCTTCAAATAAAACTCAGACATTTTTAAGCTTTTCAATTTTAAATTACTTTATATTTACATATAAAATTATTGTATTCGAAACTGACTATCAAGGCTTTTAATGTGAAATTTGAAATATTTATTTCTAAATTGACCTGACATTTTGTATATTTGAATTTGAAACTACAATATTGTAAAATTAAAAAATCAAAGTAACAGGAACTATTAGCAACGTTGTCAATCATGGAAATTTTCATATTCTATCTACTCCCCTATACATTCTTCTCCCTTTCCTATAAGTACCTACTCAATCCTTAGTGTCATAACAGGACTAGAACCGAATGAGTTAGAGTTTACCCCGAAAGGGATATGGTTTGATGGTATAATAATTTAAAAAACCATTGAAATAGCTCAATTGAGGAAAAAAGGTGGCCTAGCCCCGCTAGGCCCCGCTGGGCCTCGACTACACGACTGGGTTTAGCCACTCCATTAAAAATATTGGAAACACTAAACTTTTCGATGTAAAAGGAACGTTAAAAAAAATGTACATACTTAGTTCCACAAGAGAAAGACGATTTTTTTCGTCCGTTTGAAACGCATATGTTGCGATGTCGACATCTGCGAAGCACTCGTGCGATTCTATCGGTCCTGTTATATTTATAAACATTCCGCAGTAGAGACATGTAAATAACTGTAACAATAATGGATATTTCTTGTAACAAATTTTCAACGAAACATTGAAACATCACAAACTTTCCCAGGTATCACCTCATTGGTCAATGACTATTCCACTACCTTTTGAATCAAATCAAATATAAACCATTCCCGCTCGAACAGTTCCAACATTTTTTGTTCATATTGAAAAAACCAACACAAATGAAGCCTATATTCCCCGATTACACATAGGAGACGGAATCTATGCAGGAGATGCAGTAGTAAGAAATTATGATGGTAAAGCATATTTAAAATTCGCAAATACCAACGAAATAGCAGTAACAAGATCTATTCCGACAATTAAACTAGAAGAATTTGAAGAACTAAGCTTTAATAACACCAAAAAATTTAGTGACTCTAAGGAACTAAATGACGATGATATAACCAATAAAATACTGCATAATTTTCTAAAAACAGATAACTCTTTTGACAATCCATGCAAATTTTATAATATTACGAGTGAAGATAGGGTAGAATGTATCAAAAAACTTCTGCGTTTAGACCATCTAAATCAAGACAAATATGAATACATAAAAAGATTGGTTACAAACCACGCAGACAGAATCCAAATTCTAGGAGAACCCCTTGAAGCCACTAATATGTTACAACATTCAATTCCCACAACAGATGATTGCCGAATTTATTCCCGACAGTATCGTTTTCCACCTGTTCACAAAGAAGAGATTACGAGACAAGATGATGATCTATGAAATAACGCTTTAATAAAACCCTCACAATCACCATATAATACTCCTGTCTGGATAGTTCCTAAAAAACCTGACTCAAAAGGAAATGTAAAATGGAGGATGGTCCTTGACTTTCGCAAATTACATGACAAAACAATCGGAGATTCTTACCCATTGCCTAACATAAGCAACATACTTGATTCATTAGGATCTGCAGCATACTTTTCGGTATTTGACTTAGCCACCGGATTCCACCAAATAAAAATGGACCCTAAAGATTCCCATAAAACCGCTTTTTCTACAACACATGGCCACTATGAGTTTGACAGAATGCCCTTCGGATTAAAATCAGCCCCCGCAATCTTTCAAAGGTTAATGGATTTAACTTTAACAGGATTAATTGGAACCGAACTTTTTGTATATCTCGACGATATTGTTATATAGGCTGATATCCTAGAAGAACACGAAAGAAAATTTAATAATCTAGCACAACGTCTTAGGAACGCGAATTTACGATTGCAACCCGACAAATGCGAATTCTTACGACCTGAAGTGAGATATTTGGGAAACATAATTGATAAGGACGGAGTACGTCCAGACCCAAGGAAAGTAAGAGCCGTAAAAGAATTCCTAATCCCAAAAACACACAACATTATTAAACAATTTCTAGGGTTAGCGGGATATTATCGAAAATTTATAGATGGATTCGCAAAAATTGCCCAACCTCTACATCACCTTCTGAAAAAGGACGTACCCTTCCAATGGACAGAAAACCAAGAAGAAGCATTTGATATTTTAAAAACAAAATTATGCGAAGAACCAATTCTACAGCGGCCAGATTTTTCTCAACCCTTCCTAGTCACAACAGATGCCTCAGCAGTTGCAGTAGAAGGTATATTATCACAAGGAAAAATAGGGAAAGATAAACCAATAACATACCTTTCACGTAGCCTAAATGGCACCGAAAAGAAATACGAAACCTATGCAAAAGTAGTTCTCGCAATAGTATTTTGTGTAGAAGAAAATTTACCCTAGTGACAGACCATAAACCGTTAGTTTGGTTCCGAAATTCTAAAGACCCTTGTTCACGAGTCTCACGCTGGAGACTAAAACTCGCAGAATACTAATATGTTGTTATTTATAAGGCAGGAAAAAAGAACGTCAACGCGGACGCCCTGTCAAGAAATCCTATCCCTAATGGAGAAAATTATTCAAAATTCAGGAAATTGACACATTCATGACTACTCAAGAAAAAAATGCAAAAACAAATCAAGAACCTACTCAATCTGATACCATGCTTACCGAAGATTCTGATTCCGATTCTAGCGAAACATCCAATGATTCACAATTCGATGTTAATGCTGAACTTCCAGAAAAATTTCATAATTTCAAATTTCATTCAAAGCTCATTTTCATGACGATTCTTCTCTTAAGCCCGGCACTAGGGAAAAAGTACGAACAATCATCATGGAAAACCGTGGTCACCAGGAGACAAAAGAGGAAACAATAAGAAGACACACCCAAACCGAACCCAGAAAAATCCCCAACTCCTGAACCTCGTATAAAAAGACCCCGAGGTAGACCAAGAAAAATACCAATAGTAAATTCAAATAATAACCCCTGTCAACTAAAAAGAAAGAAGGGTAGGCCCAAAAAAGAAGCAAATGAACAATTACCAACATTAAACAAGAAAAAAAGAAACCTATCAAAAAATGGACATTACTCTGACTTTGATCCCGAATATCTAGATTTTTTTAAACAAGCTCAAGCAAAAAATAAGAAGAAAAAAGGTACCAATAAGCCTGATGCTACTAAACCTCGAAAATTAATACAAGAAAATAATGAAAGTGAAAATTATTTTTCCCCCACAGAAGAAGAAATAATAGAAAATGTGGATGAAGAAAAACAGGAAACCCCTCCCGAAGAAGAAAATTCTGAAGATGAAATATATGAACAAGCTTTAGATGATTTCGAAATAAGCGAAAGACTTCAAATGGATGACGAAGGTAATTCAAAAAATGTCGAAAATGAAGAAAAACCCCCACCCTCAGAAACCCTCCCTGAAAATTCGCTACCTGCAAAAGAAATGTCAACTACCAAAAATATAATTGAATGTCGCAATCAACTGCCTATGCGAAAAGACAATTAAGTTTATTTTACTACTACGGATGGGACACCCCGTAACAATGGATCAAGGGCGTTAGCAAAACAAGAAGTTTTGCCCAGTTTGAACAATTTTCAAGAAGGAATGGTAAAAGAAATCAAAAAGGGAAGCTATTATTATTTAGCTCTCCCGATCGAAGAAGACACGAAAGAAAATTTATACAGTCTTTTCCGATTAATCTACAAAGATTATAGTTTGTGATGGGACAACACAGTATCCCACGAAGGAACAAAGATCACAGTTGATAGAAGAAGCTCATTCTTGAGCACTAGGAGGACATAAAGGCGTTACAAAAACTAATAATCGTATTCGTCAAAAATTCTATTGGGAAAATATGAAGTTAGATATCCAAAAATATATTCAAGGCTGTTTACAATGTCAACTCAAGAAATTAGTTCGGGTTAAAACCAAAAGCCCTATGGTGATCACGGATACACCCACTACAGCTTTCGAGAAAATATCAATGGACATTATTGGTCCATTGCCCGCAACAAATTCAGGAAATTTATACATTCTTACGATACAAGACCACCAAGCTAGCACAATAGCCGACGTTTTTGTGAAAAAGTTTATTTGTATATTTGGATCCCCTAAAGGAGTACTAACGGATAAAGGTAGAGATTTTTTGAGCAATTTGTTAAAAAGATTAGCAAAGCGCTTTCGAATAAGACAATTTTGGACCACGGCTTTTCACCCGCAATCAAATGGATCACTTGAGCATTGACATCACGTTTTAGGAGAATACCTAAAACAATTTGTTTCTAAAAACTCAGAATGGGACGATTGGCTTGAATTAGCAATGTTCTCATACAACACCAGCGTACACGAAGGCACAAAATGCACCCATTATGAATTAGTTTTCAGTAAATTAGCTCGTGAACCCTCCAGCGAACTCCCATCACAACATGAAAAATTGCAAACATACGACGATTACTTAATAAACTTTGTAACAAAACTTCATGAAATGAGAGCACAAGCAAGAGAAAACCTCATAACCGCAAAAGAAAAATCTAAAGTGTACCATGACAAGAAAACACACCCCCTAGAAGGAAAAATTGGAGATAGTGTATTTCTATTAAAAGGAGGAAAACTAAAAAAGCTTGAAAATCATTACACAGGCCCTCATGAAGTGTTAGACGTTTTAGGAAAAGGAAACGTGAAAATTATTATTCAAGGAAAACCAACTGTAGTGCATATCGATAGACTTAAAAGGTCTCACATCAATATTCAGAAATAAAAAATAAATTCATCCCTTGTGTCTATGTCAGATGGATCCAGCACAATGCCAACGCATCGACTCACTGATGGCAGTATTTTATCATAAAATCGATTTATTTAAAATCTGGCCAAATTTATTTCACACAGAACTTTTAGATAGAGATAAGCCCAGTATTCCTAAATGGGCAGCATATCTTACATACCCAAATACTACTTTTGAAATAAGGACAGAACTCAAAAACCAAGGAACAAATTCCTATAGAAGATTAATCCTGTGCTTAAGACTCTCAGACCAAGATACCAAGGAATAAATTAAAATAAATAAATAAAAAAATTAATTAACGAAAAAAAATACAATAAAGAAATCGCTCAATAATTATTTCAAGAGTAAACATGGGTCTGAATGACCGCAGACTTCTGGACTCCCTTATTGATGTAATAGCATATCATGTTGACATGATTATCCTCTGGCCATTCTTATTTGTAACCGGAATTTTTGGCCGCACAGACTGTGACATTCCTGAATGGGCAAAGGTTCTGCGCAACCCTGATACAATTCGAGACATAATTTTAAAAATCACGACACGAGGACCGGACGCCTACAAAAATTTGATACTTAGTTTACGCCAATCCGGACATGTATTTTTGGCAGACGTGGTGGCTCTTCTAAAATAGGTGAATAAAATATTATTACAACCATATAAACTTATTAAGTATTATTATAATAATCCTAAAAGGTGGACAAATTCCTAACTGGAACCCCCTTTTTCCCAGAATATGGGATCTCAAGGATTCCTCGTGGCACTACTTCTTTCGCATTCACTTCAACCACCTCCTATTAATGCCATCGTGGGATATGATTGTGGTCCGAACCAACTTAATATAACAACCCTCTCCCTATTAGAGGTAGGAGGATGCGATATTCCTGAGCCAAAATTATACACCAATCCTGTAAATATACAATTGCTACAAATAAGCGATTATACCTATACAAAAGTAATACAATGCAAAATAGAAGTGAATCCAAATATATTATACTGCGGAGCATATTCTCACACATCCTGAGTGGCCAATGGCTACAAAGAATACATTCAAGATATTAGAAATGAACAATGCAACTTGATACACAAAACTGGCGTATTTACTGTAGACAATAAAGTACAGATTTATAATATGAAATCCATAATTCTCATTCCCACACTATAAAAACAGCTGGAATAAAAGAAAATAACGGATACTGCTCTGGAACTACATTTTCCGATCCTTACGGCACTTGGGATAGAGTTATAGCCGACGTTACTTTTGAAATTTCACTACGAGAATATTACACTTCAATCAACTTAAATGAAAATAAAATCCGTTTGATCTCAGGAGTTTTACTTACAGCTTCTGAATCTAGTTGTATCGATGTAGAAGGAGGCCACACCTTTTGAAATCCAATACCACCTGACACATGTAACTCTAACTAATACAGGAATAGAAAATAAAACTTACGACAATTCCACGGATAATCAAGAAACAATATATTCCTTCGTGACCGATGACATAACTTTCGTGTTAGCATACAAATCAATAATACCCTTATACAATATTTTATTTTTTTCGAACTGAACACCCAAAATTATTAATTTATGAAACGAAAAAAGCAAAAACCCTTTTTGAAAAATAATGGCCCATCAGTTCATAACGTCGATTTATTTGCTTATGTAAATTCAAAATTTGTTTACGTTGAAAGACACATTCGCACAGAAGTGAAACGCCTTTATCGTGACGTTCTAGTACCAAAATGTGAACTGGAACGAGTCCTAAAAAATTCACTAATTTTAGATAGCCAAGCACCTACGAGTTTGCTTACCATCTTATGAAAGGACCAGGATACATGTCAATAGTAGCCGGAGAAGTAATTCATCTTATTCAGTGCGTCCCTGTAGAAGTTACTTTTCGCGAAACTAAAGAATGTTTTATGCAACTTCCAATCCCGATAGGAAACAAAACATTTTTTCTCACTCCAAGAACACATATAATTTCAAAAACAGGCCCCGAAATAAATTGCAAAACATTCATACCTCCAATGTATTTCTTTGGCGAAAAGTGGTTTAAAATGTTACCTACTCCTATTGAAGGGCCAACGCCTGAAAAAATGAAACCCAAAACAAAACGTACGTGGAAATACACGCATCCATCATCATTAGCTACAAGCGGTATCTACTCACAAAATGATCTAGAAAAATTACGCAAACATATTATGTTTCAAGCTGAAAAACCCATGGTCCTGAATAATATAGTTAGAGGGGCAATGGGGGAACCAACCAATAAACAAGGATTCTCAGTATTCAACCTTTTAGACGAAGAAACATTAGACAAAATTGCAGAATCAGCTTGGGGAAGGTTTTGGACAATTTTTACAAAATTTGGCACTACTAGCGCAGGACTAATTGGAATTATAATCATAATTAGAGGAACAAAGTTAATTGCAGACACCCTTATACATAGATACATCTTACATAAATTATTCGGCTGGTCATTTCATATATTCGGAGCACTGTGGGATTCAGTCACTAATTTACTTTTACATTTAGGTAACCAGAGGTAAACAAAGGTTACGTCACCCTATTAAACAAGCTCATGGAAATAAGGGGAGAACAACCACTAGATTACAAACTCCAAATCACTCATAACGCAATTAACCAGTAACACTTCTCAATAAAGTTAAAATACCAGAATTTTTTAATTGTCAGTTGTGGCAAAGATGAAGAATTAATTAAACAAAACACAGCAAAAAGTTTATATTTCCTTATTAAAAATGGCTAACCTTAAACTTACTTACCTTAAACTTACTTTAAAAACTTACATAATATCTACTGAAAGTAGATATGAACCCTTCCAACCAACATTTAGTAACATGACTTGCGAAAAACTTCAAGCATATTGTACTCACAATAATCTTCCAAACCCACAATACGCAACCATAAATATAAAAACATCACCAGAAAATACAACATGGATTGCAATCTGCACAGTCCAAAAAATTAAACAAACGAGAATAGCAAATACTGGTAAAGAAGCAAAAAACATTGCGGCAATTAAAGTTATTAATTTAATAACTCGAAGAGATCTTTTGAACAAAGTTAATGAAGAAAAAATCTCAAATGACCTAAAAGACTTCCATATCTCACCCAACAACGCTACTGTTACAAACTCTCCACCAAAAATCAACAATTTTGGTATAAATAATAAACAAAAGACTGCAAGTCGTCAAATCAAAAGTTATTACCCTAAAAATGAAATCCCAACCCCTTGTATAAAACACTATTTTTCACGCTCACAAAATTCTCAATTGGACCCTTCCCCTAGCAAATCAAAGAGTACAGTGAAAAGTTACAAAAAGTGCATCAAATGTAGATACAGGGCACCAAATCAATATAATAAATTCTAACAAATTCTTTATATCTTCGGAAACCACTTTAATTATGGAAACCCCTGTTGAACTACGCCCACGCGCCACAAGATATACGAAACGAAAGCACACTTACTTGGGAAAGTTAAATCACGTTATGATACTAAAGAATTTCCTAATTCGATACGGACTACCGAAATTTCAATTTATAACATATATGAAGACCAACATTCAAGATCAGATTTCTTCTTCTTACGTCAAATAACTGTTAATGACCACCTAGTAATTCAAACAGGCGCTACAAAAGAATTAGCTGAAAGTAAAGCTGCACTAGATACCCTCCGTTTATTAATGCGAAAATATGACCTCTGCGAGAATTTTAACTCAGAAACTTACACGGGAAAAACAAAAATGGTAGATCAGGAAGTACAAGCTGATCCTCGCCCAAAGTTAGTCGCTTGAGAAAATTATTGTAAATACTCTAATGAGGCTGTGACTAGCATACGCGATAACTCGTTCAACCTCGTCTATTGTCTGGGTCAATACGGCTCCCAAACCCGTGGAACTAGCGTCGGTTTGTACCACAAACTCCTGAGTAAAATCTGGGCGGGCTAGGACCGGGTTGGTGGCTAAATATGAGCGGATGTTTTCAAAAGCTGTTTGTTGCTCAATACCCCAGACCCAGAGTTGGTTTTTCCGGAGGAGGAGAGTAAATGGGGCAACGGTAGTAGCAAAATCCGAAATAAAACGGCGATACCATGAGGCAACGCCCAGGAATTGTCTAATTTTATGCACACTATTTGGGACAGGAAACTGTAAGATGGGGTTGATTTTATCCGGGTCAACCTGTAGACCGTCAGCGTTCACCAGGAAACCGAAGTGTTTAACCTGGGAGCGATAGAATTCACATTTTTCCCGATTGATCGTTAAGTTGGCCTCCTTGAGCTTGGTTAATACTCATTCCAACCACTTCAGGTATTCTTCGAAAGTGGCAGTAGCAATGATAATGTCGTCCAGATAGGCAAACACAAAGAGTTACATATCTGGAGTAATTATCCGGTCAAGCAACCTTTGGAAGGTGGCAGGAGCATTGGTTAGACCATAGGGCATCCGAGTGAATTGTAGTAAACCTAGGCCAGGGACAGTGAAAGCAGTGAGTTCGCGACTCTTCGCGTCGAGAGGGACCTGGTGATAGGCCTGGCTCAGGTCAATTGTGGATATGTAACTGGCACATCTTAGCTTATCCAATATTCCACTCATGTAGGGTAGGGGGTAGGCATCTTTCTTTTTTACTGAGTTTAATTTGCGGAAGTCCATGTAAAACCGATAACTTCCGTTGGGCTTTCGGTTCATTACGATTGGGGATGGCCAGTCACTGGTGGAGGGTTCCACGATACCGTTTTTCAAATAATCTTTGGCTACCTGCATAATAGTCTCGTGAATTTTTGGAGACGTTAGCCGATAGCGTTGCTTAATCGCGGGGTGGTTGCCGACATCAATGCTGTGATGGATTAGGTGAGTGAAAGGCAAGTTACTGGGAACCGGAGGGATTTGTTTATCGAGAAACGCGATTAGCCTTTCGTTTTGTTCGTCCATAAGGAACAGTAGGGCGCAACAACGCGAAGCGGACTGTCGATGAGGATATTCTAATTCGAATTTGTAGAAAGTTTGCGGGTCGGTAGCAAAGCACCACCGATAATTGATAAAATCTGTGATTATACCAAAATAATGTAAGAAATCGGTACCGAATGCGCATTGCAGATCTAGCGCCGGGAGCAAACGGGCTTTAAAATTTTTCGTTTTACCGTTTAACACTATAGGCAGTTCCACCATTTCGTTAACTGTCTCAAACTGTCCGAAAGCCGAATTTACTAGGCCGGATTTGATACGCGTTATCGGAAGGGCTAATTGTTCAATTAATTGTATACCCGGTTGACCTAAAAAGTACCGGCTAGAGCCAGAGTCAACCATAACCCTCAGGGGTTTGCCTTTGATTGTCAGAGTTATATAAACAAGGGGTCCTGAGTCAGGTTGCTCGTCTGGGTCGGTAGGCATTAAAACGGAATCTAAATTTTTGTGCTTATTTATTTGAGTATGAGGACCGATGTTAGAATGACTAGGAGGCGCATTGGTCCGGACTAGCGGCCCCATCCGCATTTCCCTCACATCTAGGGCACTCGCGCGAGATGACACCGGGGTTACCGCATCTATAACAAAAGGTACCCCGTAATTCTCGACATTCTCCGAACCTATGTCCCGATTGATAACAGTTCCAACAGAACAATTCCCTACTAGAGGGCCTAGGTTGGCTACACGGGGGGGGGGGGGCACCTGTCGGGCAGTTCGTGCCCGCCCATGACGGGTTGGCTGGGTTATCGGACGAGAGCTTATTCGTGGAACCCGAGTTGTTTTATTGGTCGACATTAATTTTCGCCTTAAGCTGTGTTCCCTTATTTTGGGCCTTTTGTTTATTATTATTAGTGGCGCTTTTATTAGGGGAAACTTTTGTATTAGGGGGGTTTCCGCTATTCGAGGAGATGGTGTAGTGCAACTCGTCCACCTGCATTTCTTGTGGGTCGTCGTCGGTAGCCTCGAGGGAGTGTAACGCAGCCGGCCTGCGTGGAAAAGAACCTCGCTTAGGCTCACGATAAGCTAAACTCGGTATCAAGGTTTTTTCCGGTGGGGGTGGAGGTCTGAAAGTCCGCTGTACCCGTAAAGATTTTTCAACCCGAATGGATAATTGTTCTAAGTGATCAAAATTTATTATGTCGCTGCGATGTATGGTGAGCTGTAATTTCGGTAGCATATTGCGATTCGCGTAATTTATTTGTTCTTGTTCCGAGTAGGGAGGCGACAGTCGGTTGAGTAGGGTACGGATACACGTTAAATAGTCCGCCACGTGTTCGTCCATTCCCTGTGTGCGATTATATATTTCCTGCTTTAGTTCGAACTGGTAGTCCGGGTCACTGAAACGAATTCGTGCTGCTTCCACGAAATCCGACCATGATTCACACCCTTGCCGCGAATTATTGAACCAATGAAGTGCGATATCCGATAAAAAGAACGGTATGCACAACAACAAATCCCTATCCGCAAGGAGCATTAAGCCCCGACACTGTTCGATCCGCATTAAGAACGTTTCTAGATCCTCATTTCGATTACCCGAAAATCGGAGGTTCCATTTTCTCATTATTTCGTAAGCCGATTTCAAATTAGAAGAGCCTGGATTATTATTTTGTCGATCGCGAGGACCATGATTATTTTGAAAACGCGCCGGTAGTTCCCCGAAACTAACGCGTGGTCTTTGGTTGCTTTGTAGCACGGTGCTGTGGTGAGGGTAACCCGTTGGGGAGGACCTATGATCCGGATACATTCGATCTCGTTGGACGGTATTAATTGTCCCTAATTCACCCTCTGGGCGACTAGGTGGGTCCGCGATAGCCCACTGGCCATATTCAGAAAAGGAATGATCGTTCTCGGTGCGATAGCGGCTATGTTGTACGGACCTGTCACTTTGACCGGTTTGTCGTCCGGCATCGTCGTAGCGTGCCGTTGCGTTGGGTAGGGAGCACGTGGTATAGGCGTCAGGCCTTGAAGACGCGCGCGAAAACGAGAGAGAATAAGGGTAGTTGACTCGCAGCGGTAGGGGTGCAGCGTTCGTCGCACGGCTGCTAGCAGTGCGTGGTACTGTGCCGGTAGGGTTGGAGGGGAGGGGTGACGCGCGAGCCCGCGGCATTGGTTGGCGAGTCGGCCGGCGAAGGGATGCTTCCCGTCGGGACAACGTATGCGGCGTGACCTCTCGCTGCGTGGCTGCGGAACGACTGAGACCGTGGCTTGTTCGATGTCGAGCGCGTCGTCTCGCCCGCCTTTGGGGTGAGTCCCCACAGGTCGGCGCTGATTGGTTGCTTCCTTGGCGCTGCCGTGTGGTTGGTGCCATGCCGCTAGACTCGTTCTCTGCCGTGCCGCCAAAACGAAAAGAGGTGCAGGGCCGGCTCAATTGAAGGCTGTAATTAAGTAAAAATATCTAAGTGC
This sequence comes from Andricus curvator, assembly GCA_932195095.1. NCBI lineage: Eukaryota > Metazoa > Arthropoda > Insecta > Hymenoptera > Cynipidae > Andricus > Andricus curvator. The sequence goes on from CAKNYM010045336.1 coordinate 27,942, forward strand.
AGATCCGAAGCATTTCCGGTAAATGAGGAAGCTCTCGTCCTCTCTGGCACGAGAGTTGTCCGCATTTGGTACACATACGACAACAAATCGGGGACAACCAGACCTGATTCGCATCCCATCGCGGGAGTCTTGAGTAGGCTGGTTTCTCGGCCAGTGCCGTAGCTTCGAGGGCCCTGTTAGGGTATGTGAGGACTTCCTCCCTCATAAGGATTACTGGTGCAGACCAAGGTATAGCTCCGAGGCTACTAAGTTCATTCCTAAAGCCTAGGGAAAATAATCTGGAGTCATCCCTAGCTCTGGAGGCATCCAAAGTTTCCAGCCAGGTTCCGGGACTATTGGAGACAGCAAGCGGAAAGGCGGGAACTAGATTCAACACGAGAATCTCAATTCTTGGAATACGACGGCAACAAGCGAATCTCAGTTCTCTGGTGCACTTCAGAGTTCCAAAATCCCTCGATGTCCCCCGTAGATTGAAGGTCGAGGCAAGGGTCACAATAAACAAAATAACGAAACCAAAAATTAATCCTAAATTCTTAAATCTAACTTAAAATATGCCCCTGGAGTGTCGTGCCACGCAGCGGAGGGTACCCGACTTCAAATAATAAGTAAATAAAGGTTAATTTTTGATGTTAAAATTTTGCCTTGTTACAAAATACCCCAATTACCCATTCGCCAGGAATTTTCTTTGAGTAAATTTTGGAATTTCGAGTTTTTTCTAAAAATCTTCACTTTCTGTCATATGTCGAATTTGCAGAATTATACGACCCTACATACCTTCTAACCGAAAATTCTATAGAGCTTTCTAACTATTGCACGAATTTTCCAGGAAAAAAGAAATGTAATTTGAACAACCAAATAACAAAACTCGATAAAAGAATTTTAGATTGTCTGGGTTATATTACAAATATCAAACCTTTCAGAAATCCTTTTAGAAACATTATCTATTAAAGATAAAAATACTACCAACACCAAAAAGCCGCAACAGATTGGTTATTTAAATTAGGCGAAGCTGCTAATTCCTACCTCTATCTACTTCAGAGTCTAGCCAACGCTCTTACGCGAATAGTTAATGGCGAGTGGGATTCCCTTCTCTTCCCAGACCCACTATTTGAAAATCAATCTTTACACTTTCCCGTTCTTTTTTTTCTCATATTTCAGAAATACTATGATTTTCTAAAATCTTACACTATGTCCACGAAAATCAATTATTTTTTTCATTAACAGTACCCATTCCCTCCTCAGATGAATTTCGTCTATTTCAACCTCACCCTGTACTTATAAGTTCTGACTTCAATATAAATAAAACAATTTCAATCTACATAAAACCCCAACTTACTTACCTAGCAGTATCTAATCTTAATCAAACCTATTTTTCAGTAGGAATACGTTTCTTAAATCATGTTCCAAACGACACTCGGAACATTCTGTGACTGACAAATTCCAATATCTAATGTTTCAACGAACCCTATTTGCGGAATAAAAATATTCACTGAATGAAATCCCTATAAATGTAAATTTTATGTCAATTTCTATAACTACCCTATTTGGACTTCATTACAAGTTCATTATGGTTGGATTTATTCAACCCCCTCTATTAACAAATTCAACTACTTTGTCCTAATAACCAAAGACACTCATTTGAAATTCAAAACAAGGGAATATGGCAAATACAATAAAACTCTTAAATAATTCCTTCTAACCCATTCTATTATACACGATATAATCTAAAAGAACTAGTTCACTCTATTCCCTTGCCCCAATCATATATCGCCTTCACTTATGTCACGCCCTCCTTAATTAATTACTCTACGCAATCACCCAAAATGTTTTAAAAATTCTTGACACAATTTCAAAATAAAGAAGTCATACCCTTATCTTTTCTCGAAAACCAGATATTCATAATAGAAAACGCAAACTACGAAATATTACACCAACAAGAATTTAGTCAAAAAGTACTTTTTACTCTAACCATAGTACTGACCTTAGTAACTATACTAGTCGCAATAATACTATTAAAAATGCAAAAAAGCAATAAAAAACTAAAAGATCAATACGAATTAGAGCTTGAAATAATGAAAAACAGCAAAAAACAAGGAACACCATTAAGTAGTGTTACAATACCCCTTCTAGACACATTATCTTTTTCATTCTACGATAACGAACACATTTAATATATATATATATATATATATATATATATATATATACCATTAAACCATTTCCCTTTCAGGGTAGGCGTGACACTACCCGATTCGGGTAGTGTTTCTAGGTTTTTCTTGTAGTTATAAATAACTACAAGTGTGGGCTCACCACACCCACGATGTGCCAACAGCACTCATGTCAGTATTCTTGAATGGTCACCCATCCAAGTACTAACCGCGTCCAACGCTGCTTAACTTCAGTGATCTGACGAGAACTGGGTTTTTCAGCGTGGTATGACCGTTGGCCGATATACATGCGAATAAACTCATTTGTATATACCGTGCATTAAAATTTGATATATCACCATATTGACGAATTCAGATATATTATAAAAATATATGTATAGATAGATAAAACATGAAAATGATGGAGAATCGATGTGAAAACATGTTTATTATTTTAATAAAACCCACCTCGATTAAAGAAAATCATTTATTAGATATAAGGTAGATCAATTTACAATAGAAAGGTCAAAGAAATACAACAAGAAATTAATATATTCAAATAGTACGTCTGAATATTTAAGTAAAATGTTCCCACCAGTCATAGACCCTTTCTCCAAATTTTCTCTAAAGAATCTAAAAGCAGTTCCTTCTACTTTACTCCCACATCTTCTCTAACAATTACGATGTACATAAACGATTTATATACCTTTCAGCCACTAAATTAGTACCCATCACAAAAAGAAATTTATCTAAATAACTACCTTTTATTACTACACTGAAGGTCAATATCAACGAAAATTCGTCCCCATCTCCAGCTTTATCATTACTACCTTACTCTGGTCTCATTTAACACCCATATTTTATAAGCTACATACATAATTTTACAACAAAAATAGAATATTATTTCTCTCTCGTTCTAATTCCTGAAATCCAATATAACGTGATACCATTAGATCAATCATTTTCAAGTTTATTATGAAAGTAACTAAAAGAAACTGATCTCAAACTAATAAAAAAAAAAGAAAAAGAAACTGATCTTAAAAAGAAGCTGTTTTACATTTTAAAACTTTAAAACTACTTCAAGTTTGTTTTTAGCATGATTCGATCACCAAAAGAAAACAAATCTAATTTACCAGAACAACTACACGGCATTCGTCCACAAGATTATCCTATAAGATACAGCTATCTTTTTAATTGTTCATGTCTAATAATGTATCCTTTGACACTATTTTTATATTTTTATATCTTGATCGAATTACAAAAGAACGCATTTGCCCTTTTTGTTACGAAGAAATCCCAACACTGAGAAACAAAGATACGATTGTAAACTTGATTGGCATTCTATCACAAAGCTAGAACATTCTATTGCGAACCAAGGGAAAATTAAGTGAAATTCCGAAATTTGCAAAGAAGGAATCTTATATCCTCGTTGTAAAGCGTACGACTATTTAGAATGCATTGAACAATTTTTAATGAGCCAAGAAATAATAGAAAAAGGAAACAAAGTCGAAGTGACTTCTCAATTACATGCCTAAAATGTTACTACCTATTTTTTAAAATATATAATTCATTCAGCCTACGTTAACAAACTAGAAAAACAATTCATCACATTTAGAATTAACACTATAAGGAAATACTTGAGTAACAAATAGTTGTTTTTCTAAATTACCTGAAATCCAGTGGAAGACGATAGATAAATTGTAACTTTAATTACCAAAAGTTACCGACAAATAACAATTAACGACAAAATCGGAAAACTAGGATCACACTGTACAGTAGTGTGCAAAAGTTTTGGGCCACATTTTTTCTCTGAACTATTTGCTAAAAGGCTAACTTAAGAAAAGATATATTTATATAAAAACTAGGTACACTATGTGTACTAAACAATAAGGTAGGAAAGAGCTTTTGAAAAGAAACGTTTACCGGTTCTACCGCTTATATTATATATTTACGTGTGCAAAAATATTGGGCCACTGTATTTATATATTTCTGAGATCTCCGCCTGGTCCGCTACTTGGCTTTTTTATATTCTTGAAGTGTTTCACGCATTATATCAAGTCATTTTAAGGTCAATATGCCGAGACATACAAATTGTCAAATTCGGGAAGCCGTGATAAACCTTTCTGAACAAGGAAAAGCATCTCTCGAAATTTCCGCTTTATTAAAAATTGGCAAAAGTACTGTGAATAGAATAATCGAAAAATTTACTACTACCAAGTGCCTATCGGACCTCCCACGATCTGGTAGACCACGGAAAACGACTATGCGTGTTGATAAAATCATTAAACGCAAATCTACCACGGATGTCAAGAAAACTGCATCTGAAATTGCTCAAGAACTCCGCGATGAAAACGTCGCCAATGTGAGTAGGAGCACGGTATCACGTCGTCTGAATGATGTAGGAGGCAATGATGGTAGTGAGGCAATGAACTTTCGAGTTCGAACTGCTAATCAATGTATGTATGTATGTTCACATTTATTTTCAATTAATGTAATTGAGCCGCTGGATACTGTAAGGGCATATAAAATTCACATGGGCGTTCCGGTTGGCCCCTGTTGTCTTTAAAATTGATTTTGAAAATTAAATTTTTGAAACATATAGCTTCGTAGGAAATTTCATGGCGCATCTTTTATCCTCTTACAAAAAAAGTTGTATCTTTTAGTGCTTCTGAAAGAAAGTGAAAAAACAGGATTTTGTTAAAAACAAAATTTAATAAATATTTTGACTTTAACTCGCTCTAAAAGACAAAGTTCTGAATATTTTCACATGAAAATTGGAGAAGTTATGCGTCAAACTGTTTTGAAGATGATATGCTCGTTTAAACTTTTCTAGTTTGTTATAAAAAAAATCTGTTAATTTTTTTGCCAAGCAGTATCAAAATAATGTTACGCAACTTTCAAACGCATTAGGGGTTTAATGAAATTTTCTGAAAAGTATTACTTCAATAGAATGAATCGTTAAAAAAATACGAGCATTCAAACAGCGCGTCAAAGAGAGATCAAGCGCGTGAGAGGTGAGAATACTTCGGCGCCTCGAACACACCGCCGTCCTGTCGTATCTGTTAGGAGAGAGAATTTTCGATCACTTTGTTTGTCTGGGTAATTTCAAGTGAACGAAACTTTCAGCGGAAGAAATGTTTATCAGGATATAATAATTATGACACGTTTATACTCAAATTGCAACACAGTCTAGGAAAATTTGATATAATTTAATGAAAAATTGATTTGAAAAATTCTCCGTGTAATATTGAAAAGTATTAAAAAATTACGGTTTCGCACTTTTTAAATTTTGCAATATTAAATACCTTCTTTCTTTTTGCTTTACGAACATTCTTAGCCCAATCTGCTTCATCTCTAGATTTTTTTCTACCTCGAGAAGGTTCTGATGAAGACGATTGCATTTTAGTTTAACGACTTGATAAAATGTTCACTTTATAAAAAAAATAATCTTTATCCGTTACACTAAATTAGTCTTTAGAAACGTAAAGAGTCAGGGCTTTTGGTGGCGACGCATTGTTGACACTATCTGTGCGCTCTTCTGTTTTCCTGCGGAAGTATTCTAAAGAAATTTGCACGCGGAAAATTCACAGAAAAAACAAGAGCGAGTAGATTCGGCAGAAACTCGGCGTAGTAGAATCGGCGTGCTCTCAAGCGCTCGAGAAAGGCAAATTAAATGCTTATGATTTTCTAACGATGAGATGAATTGACGTAAAAAATTCCAAAAAATTTTGTTGTATCCTGATAAACATTTCTTCCGCTGAAAGTTTCGTTCACTTGAAATTACTCAGGCAAACAAAGTAATCGAAAATTCTCTCTCCTAACAGATACGACAGGACGGCGGTGTGGTCGAGACGCCGAAGTATTCTCACCTCTCACGCGCTCGATCTCTCTTTGACGCGCTGTTTGACTGCTCGTATTTTTTTAACGATTCATTCTATTGAAGTAATACTTTTCAGAAAATTTCATTATACCCTAATGAACATTTCTTCCGCTGGAAGTTTGGGCTTACTCAAAATTCGCTCGATAAAAGAAGCGTTTCAAAGTTGCGTAACATTATTTTGATACTGCTTGGCAAAAAAAATAACAGCTTTTTTTATAACCAATTAGTAAAGTTCAAACGAGCAAATCATCTTCAAAAAAGTTTGAAGCATAACTCCTCCAATTTTCATGTTAAAATATTCAGAACTTTATCTTTTAGAGCGAGTTAAAGTCAAAATATTTATTACATTATGTTTTTCACGAAATCCAGTTTTTTCACTTTCTTTCAGAAACAGTAAAAGATACAACTTTTTCGTAAAGGGATAAAAGATGCGCCATGAAATTTCCTACAAAGCTATATGTTTCAAAAATTTAATTTTTAAAATCGATTTTAAAGACAACAGGGGCCAACCGGAACAAACATGTGAACTTTATATGCCCTTACAGTATCCAGCGGCTCAATTGAAAAGAGAAGTTTACAAAGTGTTTCTTTGTTGTACATTATTGAATATTTTAATATCATAGTTTTGGTTTGCTGATACTTTTGAAAGTCTAACAATATATTAACATTATCCACAAGGTAGAAAGATCAGTTATAAAGTAAACTTCTCTTTTTAATTACATGCATTGAACATAAATGTGGACATACTGAAATAAAATAATTAAGACTCTAGTTACTATTGAAATTGTATGTCGAAAGGTCAGACGCAGAGGAGAAGCCTCTACCACCACTCCCGCTCTCCAGGAGAAATAGTGATGGACGCGGAACATGTGTTCCCGAAGGGAATTTCCCCGAGTTGGGCATACACACACGGCGCTGTCGGCATACAGACTCATATTGATTGTCCCAATTACTACGGTAACAAGCCTTAGTCTCACTTTGATTATTATTTATAATATATGATGAAATACCAAAATGTTCTTGTTTTACTTTAAGGGTGTTGGAACCAGGAACCAACCTCAAAATTGAATTGCCTCATTTTTCACTCCGAATACATATTTGATTAAAAACAGTAATAGACCCTAATTATCTAAAAAAAAAAGATATAACTCTAGTATTTATGGTGTTAAATGAGGAAATTTAATTTTGAGGATGGGTCCTGGTTTTAACGCCTTTAAAGTAGGAAGTACTTTGAACATAAAAAAACAGTAATACATATATATATCGCTAGAACTAAGAACTTTTTAACGCCAGGGCCAGATAAAATCAACAACTTTTGGTGGAAGAAATTTACTTCTACGCACCAACATCTAGCTCGTATATTTACTACTTTCTTAAACGGAGAACAACCCGTCCCGCAGTGGCTAGTGGAAGGACGCACGGTATTGATCCCTAAGACCGGAGATTTGTCAAATCCAAAGAACTACAGGCCCATAGCTTGTTTAAACACCAGCTACAAGCTATTCACTGGCATCCTCAAAGAGAGGATATTAACATCTATCGAGCCGGTATGGAGTGCAATAGTTGAACAACGTGGATGCAAGAGAGGTCTGGCAGGTTGCAGGGAGAACCTGTTAATAGACAGGTGTATTACCCAGGACTCGATCAGGTATCGACGCAATCTGCCCATGGCTTGGATTGACTACCGTAAGGCATTCGGTAACACGAACCATGAGCTACTTATTAAGCTCATTGAGTGCATGGAGGTGCATCCAAAAATAGTGGAATGCATAAAAGAGCTTATGCCCTTGTGGCGGACAAGATTTGTCATAACATCTGACAAAAGACAAGTGACTACAAGCTATATCACATATAAGAGGAGGGTCTTCCAAGGAGACTCTCTAAGTCCGATACTTTTCTGCATCTCCCTCTTGCCTCTATCTATTGTGCTCCGAGGCAAAAGCTCTGGATACCTATGTGGCCCGCCGAACAAAAGAAAATATAAGGTCAACCACCTTTTATACATGGACGACCTTAAACTCTTTGCTTCCTAGAAAGAGGACCTTAACATCCTTGTGGAGGCGGTAAATAGGTACTCTAAAGCGATTGGCATGAGCTTCGGACTGGACAAGTGTGCCTGCGTCCAGCTACGCCAAGGAAGATTAGAAACTACATCATCGCGTCACGATCAGGATGTTCAACTAATAGGCGGAAATACCATTCAACATCTTGGTATTGGAGAAACATATAGATATCTTGGAATACCGCAAGCGGAAACCCAGGATGTGCGTGTGTTAAAAACGGCCCTTGGAAAAAGGTATCCCCAAATTCTCAGAAAAATTTGGGCTTCCGAATTATCTGGAAAGAATAAGATCCAGGCGACCAATATGCTGGCCGTTCCTATACTGCTCTACACGTTTGGTGCAGTAACATGGAACGTCGATGAGTTGAAGCAACTTGACCGAAGCACACGCAAGATGATGACAATCCATCGAAGTCATCATCCTAGATCTTCCGTACCTCGAATATACCTCCCTCGAGATAAAGGGGGTAGAGGCGTTTCTATACCGTGCCGCAGATAAGCTTGGCCTCCCATTTGATTCCAGCGACACTACACATGGCCTAGCATCACTAACACCTTTGGTGCTCAAAAGTCGTGTACAGGAAGCAGAACATACGCTTCTACTAAGAGAACATGCTGACAAGCCCCTTCATGGTAAATTCTACGGCATTATACGTAGAGAAGAGCTCTCGATGGGTATGCCCAACATGTTTCTCAAGTCTGCTGGATTAAAATCGGATACTGAGGGATTTCTATTTGCCTGTCAAGACGGCGTTATAGACACCTTAGTTTACCCCGAGCGCATAATGAATATACCTGTATGTGATACCAACTGCCGAGCGTGCACGCAAGAGCCAGAAACACTTGGACATGTTCTCAGTGAATGCTCAAAATATGCACGCTACGGGTACATAGAGAGACTCAATGCGGCTCTAAAAGTGTTATATTAACATCTTAGGCACTTCTATGGTCTTGATCTCTTGCCCGTCTTGCCATACACCCAGGGGGAACTCGATTCCGTTGTGGAGAATGATCAGTGTAAGATCTACTGGAATTTCTCATTCTCCACCACTCAACGTATCAGTGCTACGAAGCCTGATATTGTCCTCCAAGATCTGAAGAACAGGATCATTTACGTGATTGAATTCTCGGCACCAGCCGATGGTAATATCACGGCAAAGGAGGAAGAGAAACGGGCGAAATATCAAGCACTTCTTTTCGAGCTGAGGAGGCTCTAACAAGGCTTCAAAGTCCATCTTGTAGTTCTCATAATCGGCTGTCTTGGAGGTATGAAAGCTTCATTTATTAGCCAACTCAACAAAATTCCGGCTTGCCAGCGTCAGGCTCATTCCATCGCGAACAGGATGCAAAAGGCTGTTCTTCTGGGATCACTTCATCTGGTCCGTCAACACTGTTCCTCATAACATTCTACAAAGATTGGTAGCTCTAAAAAAAGTATCCAGAGGTGAAACCTTCATCTCCAACTGCCCCGTAAGATCATCCGCGCTTAGAGACCTGACTCCAAGGAACAGTGTTGCCCGATGTTATGTCCCGTAAATTTCCCGCTCTTGCTTACCTTCTAGGACAAAAGGAGCAGAAACGGATGACGTACACGTTCCAGTTGCGTCGGGATTGGTTGCTTTAAGGAACCATGATCGTAGCTTCCGGAGCCTACAACTTCACACATAAAATACGTCATATATACTAAAATATAAAGCAATATACATAAATACTTTACATTTAGATAAAACGTATGTTTGTACCTATTACTACAGATGAACAAAAACTGTGTACGTATTACTGCGTCCCTAGTACTGCAGATTTATAGGTTATATTTTGAAAACTGAAGTTATTCCATATACAACATTGTCAACAAATATTAAACAAAGTAACAATTTACCAAAATTTATCAATTACTTACAGTTTTTGATATCCTAATTACTTGACTCTGAGTATGAAGCATATATATATATATATATATATATATATATATATATATATATATA